>KZ303550.1:9955-26838 GCA_002705745.1 Coemansia reversa NRRL 1564 | reverse complement strand
AAAAAAAAAAAAAAAAAAAAAAAAAACGTTGTGCTAGCAAGTTTGGCTTTAAAGTTTTTGTTTGACTCATTTAAAATGCGTTTCTCAAAGTATTTTTATTGCAACTTACAAGCAAAAACGTACCCCAATAAAGCTTATTCACGAGCTTTTTTCTAAATTGAATACTTCTTGGAGGTTCTTTCAAAATTAAGTAAGAAATAACCCAACACCAGCTCATCGGGTTTATTGAAAACTTTGTTGGTGTATACAATAAGCACAATTTAAGCGTACATTGCTTAATAAAATTTTAGAAATGTTTTTGCCATAAAATTAAACGTTCAGTTTTTATTTTGTTGCACACCCATGCCTAGCTTTTTCTGGATATATGCTGTACACAAAGCTACACATGTATCAAATTTAATTTAAATAAGACAGAGACAGGTAGACAAAAAATGGCTTTATAGGATACTCCCATAGAAAAGCCACACATACTATTGGGAGTGTCAAAAAACGAGTGTGATACTTTTTGCCACTTGTGGAATTTATTACCCAGCATCTGTTCCAGCAGCCACCAGAGATCAAAAATATTATTTTCTGTTTTAACGCCACGAGGTGAATTACCCAAGAAAGTAGATCTTTATTGGTGGGGTCATTGTTTAAGTAGCTGGGAGGAGGCTTAAGGCCCAATGCAATACATGCGCAAATTGTTCGGCTGTCCGAAACAAGATGCATTCTGCTGTACGCATGTGCATAAAGAGAAATTATGCCATGCATGTGCAAAATCTTTTTTTTCTGCAGTGGCTTTTGCTGTTGATGACGGAAGAAGTGCACTGATCTGATATTTTAAACAAAACAAGAAATTTTGACTACAGAAGCAAGAACGCAAATGTTGCTCACTGTCAGGTAAAAGGACGATCCCTGATACTCTTTTCTTACTATAGAGATCTGTGCACTTGTCAAACACATGGCCATCAGAAACTTGCGAGCTAGCATATTTTATTAAACATTGGTCTGGCTCCAACCGAATCTACAAAGCCCAAACGACATGTGCGGGGTTCTTTTTTTCTACTGTTTACGATTTACAGACAGCCTGAAAATTTTTGTCGTCGTCGCGGATAATGTTGCATATCCAAAAATGTCACATATTTATTGAGCCAGATCAACATATGGAACATTTGCTGGTTGCAAGGATTTACCAAAAAAAGGTTTTCATGCCAACAAACAGCTGCCAGATAAAACTCTACGGAATATATCTCTCAAGGGTGTCGTTTGGTGAAGGTCAATATTATTGAATGGGGGGTTCTTTTTGAGGCGCCTTATTTCCACCACAACACTCCAGCCTCCATTCAGCACAAGTGAGAGAAAGAGGCTGGGGAGTTTGAAAAAAATGCACCGCTTATCATTTATTGCATTATTTTGTTAGCACAACTATCACAAAATAAAAATTTTGCCCAATTTAGACCAAAAAAAAAGGAGCTGCTCTCCCCCTTTTTTGGATCTTCTTCAATAATTGTGCACAAAACAAGCATTGCATATCAATCAACTGCATACTCAGCAACTGCCGTTTTTTTTTTGCGGCTGTAACCTCCTTCTCGGACAGTGGTCAACTGCCTTTCTTGATTTGTTCCTTTTTTTGTTTAGGTAGATGGCGCAATGGTGCTTATAATATATTCACTTTCAAGGCCACAACCCGCAAGGGTATTTTCTTTTTCTGGAGTTCTCGATATTCTTTTCTTTTTGTTTTTATCGCCATTTAGTATCTCTACCAGTTTTTTGCGGTTCTCGATATTTTCCACTTTTATTACACTAATTATAACACCCTTAAATCTTACCTTGAATCTCTTTCTAGTCTTGCTTGGCAAGTTGAGACGAAAAGTTTGATTTCTCTTGAGCAAGAGGTGTGAGTGCTCTGCTGCCAAACTTCTGGCTTTTTTTTTTCCTATTTCCAGCTTTTTCTTTCTTATTGTGAATCCGCTGAGCTGAACGGGTTAAAGAACCTAATTATATATTGCACACATTTATCTTTTTTTTTTTTTAAAAAAAAAAATGATTCTTGCTGCGCATCTTCTTCAGCTACTTAAAAGATCAAACGATGATGAGCTTCCCAACGGCGTCCATCCACATCCATCAGACGTACAGCCATTAAAAAGTCGTGTTTATCTATGGGTTGGCGTGGTTGACATATTTCTTTTCTCAGTTTCGACAGTTCTATTTATTTACCGTGGTAGACGTACACTTGATATTAATGCACACGCTGTGCTTTTGACCAGTATTGGCTCGATTACTGTTTTGGTTGTAAACACGTGCTTTCTGTTTCAATTTGTGTGGCCAGGAAAGTTTCCATGCTTTGTCATCTTATGGTGTGCGTATCCAGGCGTGATGTTGTGGATGTCGTGCACAATGGCGCGAGCAATGCGACTTTATATTCTGAGCTTCCGTAACTTGCAGAAACTGAAAGAGCGGAACAAAGCTGGTCAAATGACGGCAGCGCAACTGTACGGAAAAGGTCCGCTGCAAGATGGATCCAGTTCTAGCGGCATGGGAGCAGCAGGGCAACATGGTAATGGCATGGAAGGCGACGATAACGGTGAGAGTGGGCAAAAGGCAAAAAAGAAACTGTCGAACACTTGCCCCCGGGTTATTGCTATACGCAAATGGTGGGCTTCCGAAATGATGCAAATGACTGAGCGCCGGTTGGTGTGGTATGTGCTTGGGGCCACACTATTCTCCGCGATAATCTGTGCCATTATTCAGGCACTCACCAAAGACCTTGCGATTGTTCCAATGATGTTTGCCAAATGTCCGGTTGGTGTCTGGGAGTACTTTCCGCTTTACGCCTTGACTGCACTTTACTGCGTGCTGCTAACACCGATCATTGTTTACCATATTTGGCCCATTAAAGATGCGTTTGGAATTCGCCACGACATTCTTCTGAACAATCTATTTACGTTTGTTTGCATTGCCATGTTCATGGTGCAGACTAATAAGGGCTTTGGTGGCAACGATCCATTCTGGGATTCCTTTTTGTGGTGCGCCTTGCTTTTTAACATGTCCCAGTTTACCTCCGTTATACTTCCACTTATCCGCTCTTACAGCCAGTCTGACGCCTTTACATGGTCCGATAACTCTAGTCGTTCGGCTAGCAAGGAACTATTTTATCGCGTGCTTAATCATCCAGAGTTGTTTGAGAAGCTCAAGGTTTATAGCGCTGCAAACTTTTGTACCGAGATTACTCTGTTCTTGGAAGAATATCAGGTGCTCAAAGCCAATACAGTGCGCTTCTACAATATAGGAGAGTCTGGCTTTGATGATGATCCAGACTTGGACGAGCGCGAAAAGTTTGATGACTCTGGCAACTCTGATAGTATGAGTATTGGCGTGACTAGTCCTAATCTGGCAACTGTGGGTAACAGCACTACGGCATGGGCATCAGCAGCGGCTTCTTCCTCTGCGGATGCCGCTGGTAATGGTGGCGGCGCGGTTAAAATATCGGAAAAGGACGCATTGCGCGTGCATCTTGATGGTGGATTCACTGAGGAAGGACGTGTTCACGACGGCGTTCTTCGCAATAGCAACAACAAACAGATTGAGTTAGAGAGCAACCCGGATACAATTATTCCAATGGTGCAGGACAATGCAAACTTGTCCATGTCTGAAATCAATCTTGACAATAATCAGAGACAACACTACCAGGGAGGCCGGGACGACCTAGCCTCGTACTCAATGCAGTACAATAAAAACATTACTAGCACTGGCCCCCAGAACACAGGTCGAGCTGTCTCTGCCAAGACTTCTATTAACAATCGGCTGGCTGGCATTATGCGCTTTTTCCGAGGTCAAAGCAATAATGGCTACCATAGAAGTGATGATAATAACGATAGCATCAATGGTACTATCATAAAGCCTTCCAATCAAGCGACATTGGCTGTCGGTGGTGCTGCAATTGGCAACTTGCCTCAGCGACGCAATAGTCGTGGCGAGGACATTATGATAATTTCGCACATTCCGCCATTCACTCCAGTACGCTACACTGTACTTTCGACACTGATGCAGACACCTGCTGGTATGACTCGTCAGGGTAATATGAACACATTCAAGACATTGCCATTTGCACTTCGTGGCGATTACTATGGCTTTTATTCTACATTTATTGCTGATGGTGCTACACTACAGATAAATGTAGAGGGCCGCATTTCTGAAGCAATTACTCGTCTGATTCACTCACAACAGTATACTGTAGATATGATGGATGAAGCACACACTGAGGTTCTGCAACTGCTCTACGACAATATCTTTAAAAAGTTCGTCAGGGCTTATCACCGCGATATGGTCAGCATCATGTAATAAACTTTTTTTTTTTTGCGTTGCTGGCGGATTATTTTTTTTTTTTCTTTCTTTTTTGCGTGTGATTTTCTTGGCTTGGTATTTTACTCCTTTTTTTTTACTTGCTCTTGTTGGTCTTTGTTTTAAAATAATTACCATCATCAATTCTACTAAGATTTTTTAAAAGAAAAACAAAAACTACTAACTATTATTGATAATGCGATCCATTTGTGGGGATGATACGGGAGAAAATGCGCGTAGATAGTCTGCAATTACAACATCTAATGTTTCGAGAGCAGGTGCTTCTACAGCATCTGCAATAATATTGTCACCTCCATGTGCAACGTAATTCAGCGTTATAACAGTATAAAGCATATTGTTGTCAATTAGCGACCAAGTGTTATTTGAACCAACTTCTATGGAATCCACTACCATACTGTCTGCTGTGGTATCACTATGATCACCGATATAATGATATTTAATTCGCATACCTGCAACTTGAAGAAATCCAGTAACAGGTTTATGGTTAGCAACGTTCGACTTTGCAAAGACGCCTGCAACAATAGCTTGTAAGTCTTTTCCACGAATATGAAGCTTTACCAGAGAATCTCCAAATGGAGTAATCAATAGTATATCTTTAATCTTAATAATACCTTTGCGAGCACCAGCACGAATGCCTCCACCATTAATAATAGCTATATCAGCTTTGTCATTTGTGCTTTGTCTACCCGACCAAAGCATAGCATCAGCAACCAAATCCCCTAGTTCACATTCTTGCTGCTTGCATCCGGTGTGACTCAGGTCTGATGTGATTTTGCCTACAATGTTTTCACCATAGTCGTCAAATGGCTTTCGCATTTCACGCACGCTTTCAGCCATGTTATCATCTTCTTTGATCATTTGAGTCATGTGAATGGGCTTTCCAGATAGGTTTGCTACAACACCGGCATGGTCAAAATCAATGTCAACATAGCCGACATATTCACCCCATGCCTTTGCCTGTACTACATAGGTGTTGTGGCCATCCAAGTTTTTTACTATTGTAGGGTAAGGACCACCAGAACCAGGCTCTGAAGGATTGATAGAGAGATATGTATGGGAATGGCCACCAACAATCAAACCTAGACCATGCGTGTTAGCCGCAACATCCATATCCTCATGATAGCCATTGTGACTAACAGCAATTATACTCGTAATACCTTGACTATGCAGCACAGAAACATATTTGTTGACGGCAGCTGCAGCATCAGTGAAAGAAACAGTCGACCCAGCTTGAGAAATACTCCCAGTGGTGTTTGTAATATAGCCAATGACACCCAGTTTGTACTTTTCTATGATCACGTATGGTTTCACGACTTTTGCCAGCTTGGGGTTGCGAGACGTATCAATATTAGCACAGATTGCAGGAAAGTTAATTTCATTAAGAAAATCTGCCAACAAACCTGGACCATCGTCAAACTCGTGGTTTCCCAGACACATGGCATCGTAACGCAAATGATTCATGATTTTGATTGTGGTGTTGAATTTTCCGAGCGTGTAGAACAGCGTTCCCTGCGCCTGATCGCCAGCATCAAAGAGCAGCGAGTTGGAATGACCACTGCGTAACTGATTAATAATAGTTGTTAGTCTGGCCGCGCCTCCAAAACAATTATTTTGTGTCTTATCATCATCACTACAATCTCCACCATATTTGTTGAATGGTGAGTAGTGGGCATGAATATCGTTTGTGTGAATAATGCGCAAACTCTTCTCTTTTGCTTCAGCTTTTTGACATATCAACACCAAGGCACAGAGCAAAGAAAACACAAAAGATTTCATTATATGTAGCTGTAATAGATAAACAATAAAATGTTATAGAAAAAATTAAGTGACACACTTTATATAAATGTCTATGCAAATATTATGTATTTTCTTGAAACAAAAACAAAAAAAAAAGTGTTAGCAGCAGATGCTACACGCAAGAAAAAAATTTTCAAGCACAAAATAAAAGAAAAAAAAAAGGCAGGCTATGGTTGTGGCGTGTGAACGCCATTCATTAGATATTTCTAATGTTACTGCCAACATGTTCATTTTAACAATCGTCGCACATTCACACTCTCCTGTGTTTCTCTTTTTCTTTTTCTTCTTACTATTTTACTCTTTTTTGGCTCAAGTTTTTTTTTTTTTTTTTCTGAAAAAAAAAAGATATTGTCAACTGTGCCATTTTCACAAAACACAATAACAATTTAAAATAAAAAGGCAGGCGCAGTTTTCTTTTTGTTAATGTATAAATTGGTAATCAATGTGGCGGGGCTTAGAGATGTGGCGTAGTAAAAAAAAATCCAACAAAATACATAAATTTCTTATCAAAGCAGAAATACAATAATCGATTACACGCGTATAAACCCCCAACATTTAGAGATAGTGTATTGAGAAGACAACAAAAAATAAACTTGATTAAAGAAAATTCTACATTCAATAATTGCTAAAAAAAAAAAAATAAACACACAAATAATGCGGTCTTACATGGTGAAATGATTGACACAATAAATAATTGAAAAACCGCTTTAAAAAAAGCTTTTTTTTCCTTTTAAATGGATTAAAGCACAAAAGAAAAAAAAAACTGTTTTAAACTCACCAAGTTCTTAGACAAATTGATTGAAGTTTTTTTCTGGCAATAATATACGCATTAAAAAAATTTTATTTTATTTCCTACCTGCCCATTAAAGTTGAAAAAAAAAAAAAGTTCAAAGTTGTATTTTATCGTTTATAAATGCTGTTTTCTACATGCCAAAGAAAAAAATATTTTATGATTTATTACTAGTTGAGGAAATTCAGAGAATTTATTTATAGAGTATGCGTTCTATGCAAAATAATCAACAAAATTTGCTAAAGCTTAGCAGAGAAAAACGATATTATTACTGTGGCATCTGTGCAGGAGCATTTCTAACAGGTGATGCACTAAAGGCACATTATTCATATACCTGTTCAGCTCGAAATGCATTAGAAATTAGCGATTTAAATTACGGCAACAATTATTAAGAAAAAAGTATATATTATTTTTTTTATTTAGAATGTCCATATGGTTTTTTTCTATAAACTTTCTATGCAGTATTAGAATTTTTCTCTTGTAATATTTTGAATACATCACGTTAGAAAACAATCCATGTCAGACGTTAATAATAAATAAGGGTTATTAAAAAAGATAATATGTGTATTGTTGTAAATAGCTAATATGTTAAAAAAAAAAAGACAATATTGTATTATAATAAATTGTTGGAAATAAGCACTGCTTTGATTTTCCATCCCTAATCCTGCCTCTCTTCCTTATCTTTCTTATCACACCACATGGGTCACTAGCATGGTGACATCCATGCATGGATGGTGTGATCTTCCTTTTATGGCAGTATTTACTGTCAGCCTATTGTGCTTTCAGTGTTATCTTCCCCAACAAGAACACTGATAGCCCTTGGCCTTTTTTTACTCTTTTCTCTTGACAGCCAGAAGCCTATATAAAGGGCCTGGTCTTGTCCCTTGTCTTCTGCCTGTTTTTCTTTAAGGCTTTCAATACATTCTTAACTTCTAAACTTCTTCTCCTCTTCCCTTCTTGCTCCTGGCCTTCAGGCAAGAATTCCAACATAAATTTATAGCATATTTTCAATGGGCAAAATATTGTTTTCATTTGGAATCTTATTTTTGAAACATATTCTTAACCTAAATCAATACCATTTAGCTTGTATTACTTTAAAAAAAAAACTAACTAATTGGTCTAATTAGTGCAGCACATTTTGTTTATATTGGGCATTATTTACATACACAGCGCAATTGGAAAATAGTTAGTTTGACTGCTGCCCAAAAAAACAATATATCACAAGCAAATAGGGGGGGGGGTTTTGTAATAAAATCTCAAGAAAATCCAATGTTCATTTATAAGAAAAAAAAGAGCAAAAAGAATAAGCTAAGGCATTAGAGTAGCCAGATCAAACTCTGAATCATTATCAAGAATTGAAGCAGTTGCACCAGCAGCCAATTTATTAGTCCAATCAGCAGGAGCAGCGCGAGTAATAGCAGATTCCTCAAAATCACCTCGGTTCTTTTGAGGCAAGTGATCTTTTGGATTATCAAACTGTCGAGCCTGTTCCACAGCCAAAAGTGGCATCAACGCCATTTTAACCAATGCACGCCGACGACGAGATTCTGAAACAGTTGTCACTGACTCAAAAGCATGTTCAACATCATCAGCAGAAATTTCCACAGAATGGAGAGCAGGTGTCATAGCATTTAGAGACATCTGACGGAAAACATGACCAGGATCACCAACAATCTGTTGAGTATTATTATCTGCATCTCCAGAAGAATAACGACGAGACCAGTGAGTGGAAATGCGTGAAAATATGGCGCTGGCATAAAATACATCTGCCAGAACACCCAATGTCAAATCCTGACAATCAACCAAGCTTGGAGACGTAAGCAAACGCAACAGTGCTGGCACCAATTCATTCGTCAACCAACCAAACAGCCGAGAACATGCACCGTCTGAAACAAGTCGAGCACATTTAATACGCTCCAATAACCCATTTACTATAGAAGCAAGAGCAGGAGTAGGTGGACAATGCAGAGGAAGTAAAGCAACAATTGTTAAACTTGGTGCCAATTCTGCTAACCGTAAAAGCATTAAACAAGCAGCAGAAGTATCTGGATAACGAATAATACCCAATCCTGCTCCCAAAACATCTATAATCAAATCTGATCCAAGAAGATACTCTCCCAATACAGAATTCCCTTGCACCTTATTTCCAGATACTGAAACAGCTCCAACTGCAATAGAAAGTGTGCGAACTTTACCGCTGGTTAACTCACTCTCAAGTCGCGCAGCATCAGAAATAATACAACCTTCAAGCAATTCACAGACAAATCTACTCCATGCACGTGTCCACATACGCACAGAACGTTCATGTATAATCTCCTCAGTAGCAGCCAATTGCGAATTACCAGCAGAAAACGATGTGGTTTGCTCAAGCGACTGCCATTCGCCATCCAAACGTCGCATGCAGACGACAGCCAATGGTACAAGCCAAGCCTCAGCAGTGGCACTAGCAAAATCTGTAGCAGAAACACCAGGCCAATTTCCTAAAGATGTTAGAACAGGTGTTGCCACATTGGTAAGTAGTCCGCGCCAATGACGAGGTGCCATGTACTCGAGATCAGCTAAAACAACTGCAGGTTCAATGGGTGCAGAAGGAAGCCGCGCAAGACGACCCAAACAACTGTAAGCGTGTTCTCGCAGAATAGCCAACAAATGACATACAGCATGCGCCTCAGCAAACAGCGGGTCTCTTGAAACAGGCACTGGTGGCTGCTCATCGGTAACACCTGCTATAACGTGATGCTCAGCATCGCTCATTTCAAGCATACTACTCAATACGGTCTGCGCATCATGCGGCAGTCCAGACCAGTGTGCAGGATTCCACAGCGCATGCAAACAGCGAATAAGCTGCTGTAGCTGTGGCACCAGTTCATTGGCCAGTTCTCCCCACAACGGTGCCAAATGTGTAGCGCCGTCACCTAGCGTGCGACTCAAACAAACCAGCAGCGTTGCCAGAGCGCGTGCCATTTCATCACGCTGTCCACGCGCGTGTGCATCAGCAGCAGCGTCTGCACGACCCGACGGCCGCCACAACAGCGTAACAAAGGCAGAGGGAGACTCTAACGAGGGAGCAGCGGCATGTAGCGCATCTACCAACGGATGCAGCAATGGTAGCGCAAGCTCTGCACGACGCGCCAGAGAGCATCCCTCAGCACCAGCCACTACAGCCAGCTGAAACTCACGCAAAGCGCCCTTGGCAGCACCCGGAACAGAAGCATCATCTAACAATTCCTGTACCAGTTGCGCTACATCAGAGTACGCCAGCATTAGCGAATCAGGCACTGCCACAGCCACACGCACCAAAGCTGCTGTCGCACGTCTTGCAAGAAGGCCAGGGGAACGTACTGCCACCACGCATCGCCGAACCAGCGCCACCAGCAGCTCACGAGCTTCAATCTGCGACTCCACAGCTGCTGGACGCAGCAAAAATGCCAATGCTGGAAGCGTCTGTAATTGACGCATAGCTGTCTCA
The DNA here is from genome assembly GCA_002705745.1 of Coemansia reversa NRRL 1564. Classification (NCBI taxonomy): domain Eukaryota; kingdom Fungi; phylum Kickxellomycota; class Kickxellomycetes; order Kickxellales; family Kickxellaceae; genus Coemansia; species Coemansia reversa. The sequence continues at coordinate 16,438 of KZ303550.1, read as the reverse complement.
GCACCACCCTCAAATTCAGCTACGCGTCGTCCAAGTGCGTAACAAGTTACTCGTGCGTTTCCAAGTTGTTCTGCCGTTGCGGAATCGCCGTCGCGCAATGCACGCTGTTCGGCTTCGTCCAGCGATCCCAGCACTGCAGCGGTTGCCGCCAGTGCTGCATCTACCGCCGCTGCGTCCGACTGCGACAACGCCTCATGTAATGCAGGTGCAAGCCAAGCGACAAACCCTGCAGGGTCTGCCTCCCCCAGCGCTCTCAACACACCCAACTGTCGCGTACGTGCTTCGCCTAATAATACACGTGCTTCTGAAGAGCTGAGTTGTTCTGCCTCTGCCGCGTCAAATCCAGCCGACTCGGGCGTTGCGCCTGCACTCAGACGCTGTGCAGTGCGACTTGTTGCTACTAATGCTGCTGTAGTCTGCTCTGCCACACTACTCAAAGCTTCTGATACTGCTGGCGTTACGCGCAACACTGCATTTCTTGCAATAGTAGCCCAAGCTGCCAGTGCAGGTGCTGCTACACTGTGCCTATTGTCGCGTGCCAGCGCCACTAGAACCTCAACAAGTGATGCTTGCGAATCTGTGCCTACTGTCGCTGCGCTACGAGACCAGTGTTGTGTTGCCAGCCGCGCACACGTTTGCGCTAGAGTGCGCGCTACATCCAATGCGTCGTCCATATCGTCCCATACTGCTTCTGCGTGTCTGCCTATCGTAATGCCATACGCCTGCGCAATCGCTGTCAGTGCCCCGCCGTTGTGGTGCTCTGAAAATTGTTGCAATACTGCGTCGACCTCGCCACTACCTACACTACGTTGTGCAATCCTTTCGAGTATCTCTCCCGCCTGTTGCCGCACAGCGGTGCTGTGTGCATGTAGTAGTTTTGCCACCCGTGGTACCAGCCCTAACGCTGCCATCGCCCGCAGCGGCAGCCAGTCCACATACGCTGCCAACGTCCGTGTCACCTGCAACAGTCGCTCTCCGCTGTCATCAGACGCTGTTAGAGCCTCAGCTTCCTGTAACCACCGTTGCATCCAACCATCCTCGTTACCTGCTTCCACCATAATCAACCCTGCCTTCTTTTTCCCACCACCCTCGGCTGGCGTCGTTGCAGTACTCAGTCGCATACCGTTTGGATACAATTCGTTTACTACCTGCAACGGTAGAAGCGCTCCTACCAGCCCATTCGTAAGCTCATGCTTCCGCACTTGCGCTGCTGCGTCGCGTTCGTACACAAAAATTTCTTCGCCAAGCCTTTGCCACACTCTTTGCACCGTATCCCATTCACCACTTGCGCTCAATTGTTGTAGTTGAGCGCTGAAATTCGTCCACTCTGCTGACGGCCACAATCGTATTATTACCATCACCATTACAGCAACTACCTTCTCCCGCACAAACGCTGCCTCATTCGTCCCACCACTCACTAAAAGCTCCCAAATCTGGTCTCGTATTTTATAGCTCTCCTCTGCTGTTAGTTTTGCAATACCCGTCGCTTTCTTTTTGTTGCCTCTGCCTCCTCCACCCATCGTCCATCGCTTTTGAAGCGTTTCCTCTATCAGCTGGACTCCAAAATGTCTTACTTCGGCTGCATACCCATTCGCTTTTATTGCTAAATAGTGTCCGTAGTCTGATGCCCTTTCTTCGCGTTTGAGCTGCTCGCAGAACGCTTCTGCTGCCTTGCGATCTTCTGCTGGTGTGTTACTACTGTAAACAATCTCCAGCGCCTGCTCCACCCGCTCCAATACACCCTTGTCCATTTTCAACAAACTCTCAACCACAAAACAAATAAAGTTGTAAAAATACCTGCTCAAATTTACACCCAGGAAACAACTTTCTGTTCCAAACCTTTTCTGCTCATACTCCTATCCTATCCACAAAAAAAAAAAAATTACCTGATCTGATTACTCGATTTTTATACCCATAATCTCTCCTCATAACCCACTTTACCATTTTACTTCACTTGCCCCCAATCAATTCTTTCAAGCATACTAGCATGTCACCTTTTTTTTAATCTTTGCCCTCTAATTGCTAACCTTCTAATCTATTGAACACTGTTGATTAACATACAAATACAATTTAATCTAAAGTATAATCCAACTAATTCACTAAAACAATACACTCATCTTTGCTTGACCCTGTTTTGGCACTCCCTATAGCCAATTGACTTCTCCAAGAGAGTGGCTTATAAAATCATCTTCTCTGTCCATCTATCCATCTGTTTGTCTGTCTGTCCATCTGAGATCAGCTCCACTAATAACATTCATGCTTACAGCCAATAAAATATCTTTAACCATTAAAGTTTTCAATTAACATTGAATATTCTTTAAAAAAAAAACATTAAGCTTTAAAAAGACAAGCATAACACTTAATAATAAGACCTTGCCTTGAGCAACAAGAACAAAATCACCAACATTAGATTAAATATTATGCCATTTAAGGGAAATAAAACCCTGCCCTGAGTGGCAGCCAACAACACTGCTATCATGAAATAGGATAGGATAACCATCCCCACCATGAGATAAAGCATTGTATACTGGGGAGTGCCCCATTGGTCATGCTGAAGGTATGGCCAATAGACCAAGCCCAATATGGGAAAGGTTTTTTTTTTCATATACCCTTTTATATACCCTATGATCTCAGTGTAGCAGATTTAAATAAATTAGAGATGTGTTATGAAGATGATTTTAGTGTTTATAATAAACAATAGAGTAGAATCCCTATAAAAGAACTAAGAAAACATAAACAACCATTAAAGTGCAGCTGTGGGGTATTATATACCCCCTCTGTGATGAGTGGCCAGGGCAAATGCCCCTGATGCAGCCAATCAGCATCACAAGTGGGGTCAACACACACCTCTGCAGGGCCACACATTTATGATCATCAAAAGCACTCTATACAAGCTGATCATGAATGCTCCAGTGTCAGCATTAAAGGATTCTGTTCATCTATGAAGCCAGACAATAGTGGGAAACATTTTTATTAGTTAAATCTTCTACTATAAAAACTAAGGTCACCCACCTAACAAGGGAAGGTGAAACCTTAGTTAGAAATGCATTTGTTTTCTTTATTATTTTACTATCAGCTTCCTAGCCAAGTTTCCCCCCTGTTTAAACACTAAGAACAAAAATAAACTAGAAGAGCTGCTGTAACTTTTCTAAGCCCACACATGTGTAGAATATGAAAACAATTATTTCTAGATAATTGTCATGCACAACTAACTAGTAAGTTTTTTTATCTTTTCATTTGATAAATGTTATGTTGAAATAGGGTGCAACACAGCATATTAAAAACAATATTTATATGGTCTCTACAAGTTTTGCAATAAAGAAACTTTATTTTTTTTTTCAATTGTAACAATGACAACCTGGCTACATGTATGCCTTTGGAATTAGAATTTAAAGCATTTGTAACTAGTTTATAAGACTTACTTATAACACATGTCTAAATTCTAGACAAGTTTTATTATAATTAATGTTGTGTTTAATCAGTGCAAAAAAATATCTATTAGATGTTAAAAGTACCATACAGAACTATAAAGATAGATGTTCCATCTATAACAAAAACTATATTTAAACTACTATATACTGCATGTCAGTAAAAAACTGTTGTTAAATAGATAAAACAAAAGCAATTTTATTAAAAGAAATAAGGTAAAAAAATATCTTAATATTTGTTATTATTACCTAAGGTGTTATTATATAAGTTAGCTAGCACTCTGACTACTTTTTGAATGAGTTGGTAATTTTCAGCAATATACTGTGCTATCATTTCTAACCACCAGCAGATTACATGACCACTTGCAGCTTTTTTAAACAACTATGTGTATAATCAGCACTGTTTCAGACCTTTTGTCTTACAGAAATTTCTTGGCAGTTTGACTTAACTTACACTGTTGACTGAAGAGCAGTAATATAAAAATTACTTGTTAACACAGAAATTAAAGTATTCAAAACAGATGGTAATATATTAAATTTATTAGTTAGTCATGTAACTTATACATACCTACTTAAAGTGCTGTAAATGACTCTGTAAATCCATGAATATTGTATGCAATTATGCCCAAAACTGCTTATATAGAACCATATTTATATGATATACAGTGGGGGAGGTTGAGTAGAGCTGGTTTCAGACTGGAGGGGGTTAAGTAACGTGAAGTAGAATACAAAAGAAAGGTGCAAGTAGTTCTGAGTGCAGTATGGAGAAAGGGGGTCAAGTAAATCTGTGTAGTACAGAAAGAGGGGGTCAAGTAATGCTGGGTGCAGTCCTGAGAAAGCTATTGAGTAAAATTGGGTACTAATTGGGAGATAAATTGAAGCTAGGTGCAGAGCTAACTGTGTGAATGTGTGAATAATAATAATACTCCTGTGCTGCTGCAAAATAAAACCGCTGTGGTTCAAATTACTCCAAAAAGTTATGCCAATAAATGTTTACTGCATGTTCATCATTTAAATTGTAGTTTTAGAAATAAGAAAAATTGATTGAGGAAGCAAATAGCTAAGAAGTAAGGTGCTGACAGCTTGAAACCAACTGTTAACTAATTTGAACGTCTAAAAGGGCCAGATATGCTCACGTAAAAAGTAGTAAATCAGATGGAAGGTAATATCTTAATTCTGACAATATAAAAGACAATATGAAAAAGGAGTCTATTATTAAAACTTCAATTCCCCAAAAGTAGTCAACTGTTTGTGTGCAATTGCAGTATTCTTTAAAAAGATAGGTTACTAATAATTTACATTAGACTATCTGACCATTAACCTTTTATTTACAATGGCAAAATACCCAGTTCTTAAATCTATACTATTATTTAGTATACACAATTCCTTTTAAATGTACTACACATTTAATACAGTATACCATAAAAATGTTAAATGCAATGTCAACTGCACAGTAATAGCAAACTGAGCCAAGTTATTTATAAGGGGTGTTGCGGGGCCGAGAGGGGGACCCTCTGCACCCCCACTTTCCCCGGGTGTAATTGCCCCCTCCCCCAGGGCACAGGGTTCGCAGGACCCACCAGGGATGGCAGGGAACCCTCCCTCCCGCCAAACCAGTTTTTGATCGAGTTCTGGGATCATGAACGCACAGACCCGGGAACGCGAATGGCCGTGCAAAGGATTGTGAATGTCTCACAATAGATGGAACCACTTTCCCTGAGGCACTAGCGTTTTTCAATAGTATTATTTTCACATATTTAATGAGGAGAACCGGCGGCCGAGTTGGCCCAAAGTTCTCCTAAGAGTTTAACACATTTTCATCTCTTTCACTTAGTTTCCTACGGCACCATCCTGCCAGTAGCTCAGCTTCTGAAACGGCACTCTTCTGCCGGGTCTTATTAGACTATTTGCAACAGGGGTGGGTTGAGTTTTTTTTATTAGAAAAAACTATGTAATTGTTGAAAAAAAAACTTTACTAGCTGTGCATATAATCATAATTAGTATATCTGATTGTGGACAGAGAGACAGACAGATTGATTCATAGAAAAAATAATTTTGTTGGCCAGTCCCTTAGTATATGAATTTAGATTGTATTGAAAAGCAAGAAAGATTCATTAACTACTGTAACTAGATGAAACCCTTTAAGGAAAAACTATGAAACAATAGTATACATGAAAGCATTGAGTTAAACTAAACCGAGTCAGGCAGGGAAACCAAGAGATGGAATATTATTACTCAGAGAAGCCATTTGGCTATATGGAGAGCCAAAACTTGTGCCCACACTAATAAGCACACTATAATATAGTGTAACTTTGACAATAAGTAATTAGCATAATTTTTCTACCTCACATATAACATAATCACGATGGTTATCTAAAGGAACAAGTATAAAATTTTTCCAATTACCATGCTCATGATTAAACACACCATCCTCAGGAATGTCTACACTTTCTGTTCGTATATTGTCTTTTAACATGCTGATTTTAATTTTTTTTCTAAATGTTTGATGGTTGTGTGCCACAACTTCCTTAAGTAGTTCAATAACTCCAAGTAAAGATATTTTACAAGAAACTAAACAATCAGGAATTTCATGTGCATTTTCCCACAGTAGATTGACTTTTAATATAATAAGTTTTTCAGCTGAGTATTCAGAATATGCTTCTTTTAACTCTTTTTCAAACACTTTAAGCTCCCATCTGTCTTCATTGCCCATGGTATAAGAAAGAAGATAACTAAAAAGTAATAAATATATTAGTATAAAAACTTTTATTACTTTTAAAGTACCAAATATAGTAGGCTATAAATTTTGTAGTTGTGTTCTAATAAAATTTTCAAGTAGCATATTGAATATTTTTATATATTATAATGTAGTTCTATAATAATTTTAATATTGTCATAACTAATACTGGGTTATAAATTATAATAAAGTTTGTATATAGATTTGTAAATAGGTAACTAATAAAAAAGTTTTATTTGTAGGTTACTTAAAAATAAAAATGAAAAATTAATTTTACTAAACAAATTACCTGCAGATTTGTGCAGAATTATTGCTAAT
>KZ303549.1:30448-69565 GCA_002705745.1 Coemansia reversa NRRL 1564 | reverse complement strand
TATGTACTTGGTGACTACTGTTTGCATAGGTAGGCAGGAGAAAAAAACTAAGAAACATAGCAAGTTATTAGTAGTATTAAATAGACACATTAGTTGTTTTTGTATTGTTAGTATTTTTTTTTTATAGAAATCACGTAAACTGTAGCATCTACGTATATTTATTTAGAGAGAAGTATGTGGCAGGTGTTTTTATTGAATAATACTCATGTTTATCAGATATTTTTTTCTGTGAATGGATAGACTGTCATTTTACCCATTTGGCTTTCATTTGCTGGTTATATCTGCGAACAACAGATACAGGAAAGCCTCACTGGTATTAGTGCCTCATGGGTTGTTGCAGTTGTTAAAAGCTTTCTGGCTTCCACTACCACTACTACTCGTGGTTTATGAGATGCGTAATCTCATCAGCTGCTCTCTATTCCACTGTCTACGGCGCAAAACTCAAAGCCAACCACAGAAACCATATTCCCAAACGTTAACTTTTTCGCAAAAGTCTTTATTTACATTAGTGACACATGGTCAAGAAAACTATTACTATTTTTAAAGGTACAGCCCGCACACCTGCGCACCCACCACAACCGCCAGTCCAAGCGCCAGTGAGGATATGACTGCAAATGTTGCCTCGCGTCCCAGGTCGCCACGCGTCACCGTGAATTTCCCAGCATAAACCAGTCCTATTGCAGAAAACAGCAGCGCAAGCGCTGGATGCAGCATTTGGTCAAACACCGGCTTGAAATTTGCACCCACCCACAGTTTGTCAATATCAGAAGCAGTCATTTTTCGAATCCCGTTGGTTTTGTAAGATGCAGATTGTTGTTGGGAGGCAAGATGCGCAAACTTCCAACAGCTGAGCGACTCCATCGTCACGCTGCTTGGTGGTGGACCGGCGGTTTGAGCCGCGGCTCTAGTTGGACGAGCTGCTTTCTTGTTGCGCAGCAACCGATATTGCGCGTAGTAGGTCCCCCCACTCGCGTTTTGCCTCAACAAAACCCTACTCTATTTTATTTATTTTGCATTTCATCCTTATGAAAAACAACCTGCAACAAATGCAGAAGTGGTACGCGGCTTGGGCACGGTCCGGCAGGGGCGCCAACCTATTGCCCACTCCTGCGCAGGTGGATGTTGCCTTTTGTCCAATCTCGCAAGAGTTGCTCGATCTCAGTGTGCCGATAGAGCGCATTCTACAGAAGCGGCAGCAGCAGTACCAGTCTCAGGCTCCTAGTATGGCGCTGTCGCAAACAGATAACGTAGGCTTTACGCGGAATGCTGCTACGGGGCAGGGCACTCGGTTACACGACACTGCACATACACCTGTTGAAAGCTGTTCAGATACCTTCCAGCAGCAACGAGGACTTGCCATTCAGTCAAACATAGTAGCTTATACCGCTGAGAGCAACTCTAATACGCACGCAGATAGTGGTGGAAATCTTAACAACGACGATGACGATTTTGTTGATGGCGCATTTGGCAGGCGTGAATTAACCAGTGCCCGCGCATCGGGTTTTCCAGGCCGCGGCTCTGTTACTTTGGATGATGAAGAGTGCTTTGCAGTTCTTGATGATGACGACGAGCTCTTTTCTGCGATCGAAGTTTTTGACGGTACTGCACAGAACCTCCCGCAAAAGGCCTCTGCCGAAATCTCGACGATTCAGGACACTCGACTATTAGAGTGCTTTGATAATAGCGTCGATATCTGCGATATAGACGACGTTGAGCTTGCTGGTGATGTGCCTGCTTCTAGTAAACAAACCTCAACATTGTCAGCCAGCTTTGTTTCCCCAGGACATCACCCTTCAGGGCTTATATGTCCCAATCAGGATCAGCGCACAAGCCCTGAGACTACGATTGATCTTTGCTCGGATATTGAAGATGATCTGGGCGTTATTAACATCCATAATCTCGATTTTGAAGAAGAACACTTGGACAATGCTCCTACGCCAAAACATTGTTTTGGAGCCTCTTGTACAGATACAGTGGGTAGCCAAAACTGCCTTTCGGGTGAGAAAGCTGGTTCTGCTGGTTTTGGTGGGCACCAGACCACGATTTCGGTAAGTGTTCTGGCTTACATATATGCACTGTGTATGCTCTTGCCCATCCTAATCGCCATATATCCATTATTTCTTTTTATTGCTTTCTGTGCCGTGTCTGCTTATGCATGTAACCAACTAGTTTCTAATATTGACATTTGCCTGTCTACCTGCTTCAAGAATAGGACAATACTGGGCCAGCACACAGATCATCTGCGGCCAGCTCTTTTGTAGACAGCGAACGAGTAGATGCAGAGATGAGTAAGCGCATGGGCGCGTTGGCCAAGGAGAAGGCGCGCATAAGTGACCAGATATGCGATCTTGAGTTTGAGGACGAGATTGGCAACGAGAACAAAATATCCCTGCTTCGGCAGAAACGAATTGACATTATGCGCGAGATAGCTCAGTTGCAGAGCAACAACACTCCAACACAAAAAGTAGATCGCTCGGTATGTAAACCTCGTATAACTACAGTAGCATCATCGGCACCAGTCAGTGGTATTGTTAGGCTTGGAAATGCGGATAGTTTGTCAGCAGAAAATACCAATGGCACAGAAGTAAGCTACAATACAAATTATGCGACTGAGATTATTAAACCGTCAGATCCAGAGCCCAACCAACCCGAGACAACATATCCCTGGACCAGAGATGTACACAAGGCGCTGCGACAGGTTTTCAATATGAAGGACTTTCGCTCACGCCAATTAGAAGCTATCAATGCTACGCTTGAGGGGAAGGATGTGTTTGTGCTAATGCCCACTGGCGGTGGCAAAAGTCTGTGTTTTCAGCTTCCGGCTATAATACACAAGGGCAAGACCCGCGGCGTTACTATTGTTGTGTCGCCCCTGCTGTCGCTTATGCAGGACCAGGTCGAACACCTAGTCGGCTGGGGCATTCCAGCGCTGTCGCTGACTGGCACGCTACCTGCTGAGCGGCGCGCACACGTATTTAGAGAACTAGATGTGCCCGAGCCGCGGCTACGGCTTCTTTACATGACTCCCGAGATGCTTGGCAAGAGCCACGCAGCGCGCGATGTAATAGACCGGCTATACAAACGCGGGCAGCTGGCTCGGTTTGTCGTCGATGAGGCGCACTGTTTGTCTCAATGGGGACACGACTTTCGGCCGGACTATACCCAGCTGGGGAACTTTCACAAAATGTACAGAGATATCCCGTTTATGGCGCTGACCGCGACAGCCAACGCAAAGGTGCGTATGGACATTATCAATCATCTTCACATACACGGCTGTCTGACTACTACCTCGTCGTTTAATCGCACGAACCTATTCTACGAAATCCGACCAAAGACAAGCACAACACTGAACGATATTCATGCGTTAATTGCCACGCGGCATCCTGGCGAGTCTGGAATAATATACTGCACAAGCAAGAAAAACTGCGAGGTAATGGCGCACGATCTTCGTGCGCGCTTTCAGATCCGTGCAGAACATTACCACGCTGGGCTTGAAAAGGAGGATCGCATCCGGGTGCAGCAGCGCTGGCAGCACAACGAGCTTCAAGTGATTGTGGCAACAATCGCATTTGGCATGGGCATTGACAAGCCCGACGTGCGATTTGTCATCCACCACTCGCTGCCGACGTCGCTAGAAGGATATTATCAGGAAACTGGCCGCGCCGGCCGCGATGGAAAGCCGGCGATATGCGTACTATTCTACACATACCGTGATAAGGCCTCGTTGGAATACATGATTGACCGCGGCGATGGCGATTGGGAGCTTAAGGAACGCCAGCGCCAACAGGTGCGCCAGGTGATCCAGTTCTGCGAGAATGACACGGATTGCCGGCGTCAGCTGGTGCTGTCTTACTTTGGGGAGCAGTTTGATGCTGAACAGTGCCACCGCACATGCGACAACTGCCGAACGAGGCAGTCGGCACCGCGTGTGGAGGTTGACTTGACTGGCGAGGCACGTGCGCTGATTGAAACAGTGCAGTTACTTGGCGAGAAGCGCATGAGCACCACGCTGCTGCAGCTTATTGACATACTCAAGGGCTCGCGGAACCGTCGCCTGTTGGATCGGGGCGACGATGCCCTGCCCGCTTACAACCGCGGCAAGGACCTCTCCAAGACCGACTCGGAGCGCCTATGCCACCACCTTGTTCTGCGACAGGTTCTTGACGAGTACTGCGAAAGTAATGCCATGGGTTTTGTCAGCTCGTATGTAAAGCTTGGATGCAATGCCGGACGCGTTCTGCAGGGCCAGCAGCCCGTGCTGCTGCGCATTGCCGATTCCAAACAACGCAAACCTCCTGCCTCAAAGCAAAAGAAGACTTCTTCCAAGGGAAGGACTTCCACGGCCTGGAGCGCTCCACCACCACCACCACCAACGGTAGCAGCCCGTGCGACTAAGCGTGCAGCTACTCACGGCTCTGGCTCTGGCTCTGGCTCCAACAGTGATGGCTCGCTTGTGGTGACCAAGAGCACATCAAAGCATTTTCGCGCAGCCAATGGGGCCAGCAACAGCGCCAACCGCGGAGGCAGCGTTGGCAACAGTGGTCTCAAGCCCATGTCATTTCGAAGCACACAGCTGTAGCGCCTTTTGCTTCTTCTGCGCGTTGTTTTAAGCCATTTTTCCTCAGTGACGCGTTATTTCTTTTGTGTAGAACAGGTGAAGGCTTTTGCAAATGTTTATTGCTGGTAAAAAGCGCAAGGCTCATTCGAAGGCACCGACCCTGCGCAGCGTTCACATGCAAGAGGATTTGTCAGGCTCAGTTTATACAGCGGAAAACGCGACAAGGGCCGAATGGCGAACAGAGACAGAGGTGAACAAGTGGTACAAGTTGGGCGTCGAAAACGCACATCAGCAGCTTTACTGTATTGCCTGGGATCACTACAATCGGGCAATTTCTATGGCTAGAGACGAGGGGCTCAGGATAGCCGAGCTGTACGAAGCGCGGTCATACACATTGTATAAGCTTGGAAAACTCCAGCTCGCGATGGCTGACGCGAAGGAGGCAATAGACATTGACGGAGGTTCTGCTGCTGGATTTGCGCGCATGGCAGCCATCTTTGCAGCCACAGGCAAAGCGAAGAAAGCGCTTGTTGTAGTCAACAGAGGACTAGGAAAAGTAGATACACATGCTTCTGGATATGCTCATCTTAAAACCCTGCATATGTCGTTTATGAAGCAATTGGATCCGTCGTATGTACCAGAAGTTGATCCGCACACTGATCCGTTTCGATGTCTGCCCAAAGAGATTGTGATCTTGATATTGCTTTGGCTAGACACGCGTTCCCTGATGCTATTGCGCGGGGTTGCAATGCATTGGCGGGCATTGATTGAGGGTGCACCCGCCCTGTGGAGCAGGCCGTGTTATGCGCCTATAAACATAACAAATTGCCTTATGAAGCAGCTGCCCGCGTACTCCAAACTGAGCTGCGAATTGCGGCAGGGAAGAAGCCGCGTCCCAGACAGGACACTGCGACATGTATTTGAAAAATCACGCGGTGCTCTAGCGTTACTGCATTTTCCTGATCATTCAGTTCCATCGGCGGCGACATTGGAAGTGCTGTTTGCCCACAGACGACCGCGCATGTCAAGCTTGGTTGTTGAAGGCACTGCTTTTCTTGAAACAGCATTGATAAACCGTATTCTAAACTTGCACTTGTCGCAGTTGACTGAAATTCGGCTTCCATATCGTGATAGCCTCAGCAATGACATGATGTCCGCTATAGCTTGTTCTACACCACATCTTCGCATCCTAGATATATCGGGGTGTGTCAACGTGCAGATAAAACACCTATTCAAAACATGGGGCGCTACCTTGTCTGATGCACTTGGCTCGACAATGCTGGAGGAGCTCTATCTAAATGACCACCCAGGAATCCCTGAGCTGCTTGTGTACAGCACAAAATACAGTCATTTTCGCAACCTCAGGGTTCTCCATATTGCAATCCGCGATCAAGCCGTTTTCTCCATGTACTCTGGACTGGGGCCCTTGTTTAGATACTTCCAACGCATCCCTGACGCGCAAGTACCCTTCCCAAATTTAATTGAGTTGAATATTGATGGCCTTTGGGATATTACCATGGCTTCACGGCGCTTTGAAAGCGAACAAACATCTATATTTGTATTACAATGCCGCTTGCTATGCAGCGGGCTACATAAGCTATCTGCGCTTGATTCGTTAACTGTTGACCAGGCTGCCTTAAACTCTGCATTGGCCCCCTGCTTTCAGACGCTGCGTAAGCTTCATCTTACTCGGGCGATGAGGCTTAGCACACAGATTCTGCTGACGCTAACAAGCACGCGACAATTCCTCCCTCTTGTGTCTCTTGATCTAAGTGACTGTGTAGGGTTTGATGCGCATGGATTGGCCGTGCTGTTATCCTGCTGCCGTGATCTGGTTTATGTGAACTTAAGCCGGACCGCTGCTGACAATTCAGTGTTGGCAAGGCTAACGGAGATTATAAATATGAGTGACAATGCTGGTTTGGAGGTCTTGGTGCTGTACACGACTAATATAACCGGTGTTGCTGTCCGTGACTTTGCTTCGGCATGTGCAAAGCGATACAGCAGGATTCGTAGCAGCGCTCAAGTCAGGCACCCTTGGAGACTACAACTGCTTGATATTGACAACTGCACCAAGGTTGGTAGCGATGCTGTTGCCGTGGCTCGCAATCTGTTGTCGTTTATGCGGACGCGAATACTAGCGTCGATAGCAGATTAGAAGTGACACAAATGATAGCTACCCATTATTTCGGTGCACTGCTTGAACCTTTTATACACTAGCCAGATTTTTTTTCTGAAGAAAAGCATGTGGTTAGAACTATATATTTAGCACTATGATCTATAAGCGTTAGCGCATCCACAACGTACATCTTCCATATTCCTCTGTAAATATAATGGAAGATAATACCCCAGTACACAATCGTAAAGTGGATACCGGCAGCTTGAGTACAGCACGTCATGCACAGATGCTTCAAGCTGGCTCAAGTCTTGGTGAGGATGCAAACATAGAACATGGTGCAGCTGTGCAAGGAGGTGACGACGATGAGATTGCAAGCGAATATGACGAAGAGGAATATTATGTGGTTGCGACGCTGCCTGCTGCTACGATTAAACAGTCGCGCAAAGACCCTCGAATTACTAATGAACCGCACTATGCACTCATTGATATGGATACGGAGCGGCCATTCCTCGAGATTGATGGCACTATTTTCCAAGGCACCAAGGATGAGCTTTTAGGGACAGCCATGCTGTTCGATACTGTTGTAAAGGATGACGAATCGGATGAGGTGGATATGCGGCTTGTTGCAGTGACGTCCAAGGTGGTCTCTTTTAATCAAGTAAAACTTTCTAAGCGAACAGTTGGTTAGAAATATATTGACAATAGTTGTAAAAAGAAAATTTAAATAAAAATGGAAAGTAGAATGTTACTTGTCGTTATGCGCAAAGTTGACGCCATAACCTCGGCCCCATTTGTATCTGTCTCTCCAGACCTGAAGATGTGGATCCTCAAGGAGATTATGGTCAGGCTTGATGTTGCCAGTTGGTTGGGAAGACATTGGCGTAGAGTTACGGCGCGCTAGCATCCGCTCATCCATGAGGCTGGGGGAAGATGTGAACGACGAAAAGTCACTAGGATCGTCACAGACTATGAACTCGCGATGGCTGTCAGCACCCATGAACGAACTACGGCGCTGGTTCTGATCCTTGCTTTGGTCGTCGGGGTGGTTCGCAAGATAAGCGATTGTGCCTAGCGCGCTGAGAGTCGGAATTGTTACAGCTGCACCTGCTGCAAAAGCCATATTTTCAAGTTTAATTATTTATATAGATATTTTCTTTTTGACTTTGAGGTTTTACATATAAACATCAGTGTACTGCAAAGGTTGAAGAATGTCTCGGTTTAAGCGATGGCTGAGGTGTATATTTATATATCGCACATTGCAAAAAGCAGGTAGCACAAAAACCACACTAACACATAGCAATAGCCAATTGGAAACACGACTGGAATGGATGATACACGTGTTTGTCATAAGGCCAGATGACGAAAGGCCACACACACAAGAGAAGAGGTGTACAAAGGCCTAATCTGACTGCGCGTCTCCGCAGTCAGAGTGAGAGGAGACAGCTGGCGGTAGTGGCGGCGATAGTGGTGGAAGTACCTGTTTCTTAAAAGTAAAGGCTGACATCTTGGCTTGTTTCCTCGGTGCTACTGCGGGCTGGACCAGTTGGCGCTTCTCTGGAGCAACTGACAGATTGGATACAGAGTGGGGTGATGCAGGCGAGCTCTGGTCAAGGGACTTGCTATGCAAATCAGCTGCGTCAAAGAAGCTGTCGCTACGCTTGATATCCATGGAAGTAGCCGGCGCAGCAACACCGAATGGGTTGAAGGGCTTGGAGGTCATGGGCGGCTTCGCTGGACGGGCTGCAGGCGCGCTGTCTACCCCGCTAATGGTAATGGCATCCATATCTGCAGGCGCCGGGGCCTGAGGGAGAGAAGACTGCTGATTCTGGACTTCAACCATGCCAACATCCTCGCCAGAGTCAGAGGACTCTGCAGCAGTCTGCCCTTGTCCGTACGTTGCTGCCAGCGACTTGTGCTGGCGACTGTCAAGTGCAACTGTGTGACGGGCATCGCAGTTTTTACTTCCATTCTCGTGGATTTCACTATCGCCATCACCATCATTATCGCTGTACTCGTCGCCGGCAAAGCGATGCTCTTTAATACGTACCAAGCGTTCGGCAAGCGCAGTCTGCTTCTGATAGATGGCAATCTTCAAGGCTGCATCAAACGATCTCTCCAGGCGGATCATCAGCGCCAAATCCACAGCTCGCTGTGACTTGTCTGCTTTGCACGCAAGCTGGATCAGCCGTAGTAGGAGCTTGTCCTGTTCAAGCTCATCCCTTGCATGTGCAGTGTCGCCACCGGGATATTCTTTACCAGTGCGCTCGGCCTCGCCCTGCTGCTGCTCGCAGAACACGCGGACAGCAAGGAACTTGGCCTCCTGTTGCCCAACTTGCGTGTCCGAGTGTAGCAGCGGCATCTCCACGTCTAACTCATCGAGAATAGGCCTCGGAAATGGCGGGAAGCGAGACTTTCCACGACAGGTAACAACAATAAACTGACGTGCCGAAAGTGCTACGGGCCAAAAGTTCTCGTGCTTTCCACGTTCGCGAGAAAGTCTGCGCGTGTCAAGAACAGGCATCCAGCTGGCATGTAAACCGGACCAGTACCTATGAAGCACGCGCAGCATGCCCTTTGAGTCACAGGTGGCTGGGTGGCCTTCCTCCGAAAAGCCAGCCCATACGACTTCGCTCAAAGGGCTGACGGGGCAGGCGCCGCCGGAGACGCGCGTCTGGCCATCCAGAGACATAAGGAGATATTCGTACTCCATGCGGCGCAATCCAGTGCTCGACTTGATAGTGCCTGGGGCCTCAAGCACAACCAGCAACAAATCATTGCGCGCGGCACAAGTGACCGCTCGATTGGGCAGGCTTGCAATGTGCCGCTGCACTCCGCCGCACGTAAACAGGCGCAGCATTCCCTGCGAAGTAATGGCCGCAGCGCCGTGCGACGAAGCCGCAATGCACCGTGGATGTTCCTTTGCCGGAAGCTTGAACATCCAATCGGCACTTGTGGACCAAGAAGCAAAGCCGCGGTACGATAGTATTGAAACGTCGTCATTGTCGGCTGCGCGAAGCGAGTGGTCGTTGGCCAGTTCACGGCTAGTCGTCGCAAACAGGCAGCCCGTGTCGGACAGCGCAGCCATCGAGAACTTAAACGAGTCTGAAAAGTGGAGATCGCGGTGTAGCGACTTGTCAAAAAATTCAATCTCGACAGTGTTGTGCGACGCATCCTGCGCAATGACTGTTACACTCCCGACCAGATTGAAGGCCAGGTAGCGTCTGCTGTTAACCCATGGCGTCGACCCCGGCTGAAACGCGTGTGTCTGCAGATCGCCCACCACAGCCCATCGCGGCACATGCTGCTCGGCATATCCGGCACCGTCGTCGTCCACAACAAAGTCATCCAACCCATCCCCAGCGTCGACAATGTTGTCGTCATCGTCTACATCATCGACGTCCATGTCGCCCTCTGCTGCACCATCTACCCCAGCTGTGTCGTCAAACAAATCGCTTGCAAGCTTGCTCTCTTCTGTTTTATCTGCAAATGGTTGGCGTTCCAAAGTGCCGCGCTCGGATGTCTGCTGCTCGTAGGGTGCAGCATGGCCCTGCTCAACCGGAACAACGTCGTCCCAGACATACAGCGCGCCAGAGTTGTCCGTAAACGCCAACATATTTCCGCACGGATTCCAGTCTACCTGACACAGTGGATTTGTGCAGTTGTGTGTCAGAATAGCCTTGCGCGCCGCAACATCCCATACAACCACCTGCCTATCAAGTCCTACTGAGGCGACGTATTTGCCATTTGCTGACCACGACACGTGTGTGACCATCTTTGTATGGCGTCCGCCCAGTGTTGCGCTAAGCTCCCAGCTGCCCCGCTCAAGCAGCTTGATTGAGTGGTCGCCACATGGAATTGCCACAAACCGCCCGTCAGGACTCCACCGCACCTTGTACTGCTCCATACTGCTTCCTGGCTCACACACATATGCTGCCTTGTGGATAACCTTGATACAGCTGGGCTCGTCCTCACGCATATCCCACACACGCACTGTACCGTTGCACCCTGTTGACACAAGATACACAGAGTCTGGCGAGTAGCTTACGCTATTTACTGCCGTTCGATTCCCACCCAACGTGTGCAGTTGCGACATATCCACCAGGGACACCACTGTGATGCTCTCGTCGTCCGTTGCAATTGCCACCTGTCGCTCATTGCCACTGATGCTGATATCGCGCGCCGGAAGTGCTGATCGAAGCACTGTCCCCGAAGGCTCTATTGCTAGGCTTCCTGGCTCGGACGGCGAGAGCGTCCCAAGACCAAAGCTGAACACCACCCCTTCCTCATCTCCTGATATAATCTTTCCGCGCGAGACTGCCAACGACAGAACATTATCCGAGTGCTGCTCAAGTGTTATCGCCTCCTGGTCGCGCTCGGCCTTGGATGAGTAGAACACACGCACGAGTGAGTCGCTGCCGCCAGTGCAAATAAAGTCACCCCTCCTTCCAAACGCAACTGCAGTATATCCCTCGGCATGCGCATATCGCGGGTCGGTTATTGACGCCGCCATGGCCATATAAGGGTCTCGACGTACTAGTGAATTTATAGAATAAGAAACTGTAGCTTATTGCTTTAAGAAAGTGGTGCAGCTAATAATTCCTTTTAGCGCGACCTGTTTTCTTCGCGTTAGTTTTTAAGCGCGTCAGTGATCTGCTAAACAGTTTTTAAGAAAACTATTGGCGCATGAAAAAAAAAAAATATTTGTGTCGGTCAAGGTAATTTTTGGCAGCGAGTGGTCTTGTTTTGTGTTGTGAGAGACAAAGTTTATGCGTGGTTGGCGTTAGCAGACAAGAAAAGACCAAGAAACATAACAGCAACATATTAGTAGCAGTTTTGAATAGACATTTTTAGCAATAATATACAACACATGCAACTTACCTTAATGTTGTCGCCCGTATTCCCGTACAGGAGGGTGTGGCCAGGTGTGGATACATCCAATGGCCTGTTTCCTCAATTTCATGAAAGAAGAACACCTTGCACGACTCGCAAACGTTGATGCTCCATGGGCTGTCACTGCTAGCGCTGTTGACTGCGACTGCTACCCATATCGCAGGACAGGGGTAGTTGCCATTGGCTGCTTCCTACTCCAACGCCAATCACACTGCCAACGACCCCTACAACTATGCGCAAACAACACCCCCACCTGCAACGCATACGCACTGCCTGATTGGCGCAAACCCGTGTCACAGCACTTGCTGGGTTGTCCCTTTTTAATAAAGGTTTAGTATTAAGGATTCAAAGCAGAGAACTAATAAACTATTCACAAGTGCAAGCCGCTTAAGAGGGGGGAGGAGGATCACCCTCACTAATCGAATCACCCGCAGATCTGAGCGCAGATTCTGCTGGCTGCGACACCCGCTATACCAACTCCTGCTAAAAAATAATTTTTTTCTTAACGCTAATACTTTTGCAAATAATAGTAGCGCCTTGCTCTGCTGCATCAAACCTCCTTACTTTCTTCATCCATCCAATTATTGTTTGAAAAACTTACGAATGAAGGTTCCACAAACCAGGGCCAGTGGCTCCAACGTTGCTCCTCAACAACCCCAACGATCAAACAAGCGGCGAAAGGCCGAACAACGGGTCTGGAAAGATACTAGCGAGTCCTGGGAGAACACTACCATGAATCCCCCGCCCTTGCCAAAATCCCAAGCCTTGCCACAGTTTAAGACTACCGAACCAGAAAACCCACAGAAAAGACGTCATCCTATTGGTACGGTAGCTGCGAAAGCGAACTCTTCGGAGACTGCTGCTCTGTATAGCTCGGATAGTAGAGAAGAGTGGGACTGGAAAAACGTGGTTGTACCTACACACATAGCAGCCGCAGACAATGAGATAGGTGGTGTGGTGTCGCTCCAAGAGATTGATGGCGTCAACTGCGCATGGGAAGAGGACGAAGCTAGCGGAGGAAGGGTCCTCAAGCTTACCAAAATCAAAACTGGCAAAAAGCACAAGAAGCGCTGTAGGCCAGCTTGCGTGCCACCGCCACCTCATACAGCTCTAGCCGACTCTGATGAAGAGTCCGAGGATATGACCGCGACAATGAATTGGAACGATTTTGTGTTGGTTGACGACTTTTCCGACGAAAAGGCGGAAAGGGGTGAGTTGCAGTCAATAGGAACCCTTATACGAGATGCAGAGGCATTGGAGAACGGCGGAGCTAGCACATTACGTGCACCGGACGAACTGGAATCCGAGGATAGCAGCTCTGAGCACGATAACTCGGCCGAGATTGTTGATGACGACATTGAGGATCCCGACGTTGATGTTTCTGCTTGGCAGCGGCTTGGGGTCCACACCGATCTATTGCGTGCCTTGAAACATTTGAGGTTTACAGTACCCACTGAGATCCAGTCAAAGTCCTTGCCGATTTCGTTTTCTGGTCGTGACATTATTGGTGCAGCAGAGACCGGTTCTGGAAAAACGCTGGCTTTTGGGATCCCAATGTTGCAGTCTCTTTCGGACCGCCAGGCTGCTTGGTCTGGTCCTATAGGCCTTGTGCTTGCTCCTACGCGCGAGCTGGCAATTCAAGTAAAGAATCACCTGGAAGCGGTGGCGCGATTTTGCAAAGCCCGTGTTATTGCTATTGTTGGCGGAATGTCTCAGCCAAAGCAGGAGCGGTTATTAAACAGTAATCCCGACATTATTGTTGCCACGCCTGGGCGGTTCTGGGAACTTGTATCTTCCAACGACGCGCTTCTGGTTCAGCTGCAAAGTATAAAGTTTCTGGCGGTGGACGAGGCCGACCGTATGTTGGAACCCGGCCATTTTAAAGAGCTGAAGCTTATACTAAAGGCTGTAAATGAGCAGTCACTGAAAGGAGAGAAGAATAAACGTCAGACGTTTGTTTTTTCGGCCACTCTATTAAAGGACATGCAGCTTGTTGCACGCAAGAGATCGCAAAAGGCGCAGCGGCGGAACAGTGGTAAACCGGAACCAGGGTCAATGGAAGACCTTATCGAGCGCATTGGTTTCCAAGACAAGCAACCTGAACTTATCGACGTCACCTCTTCAGTTGCGACGGCACGGACGCTGGTCGAGTCTCGCATCGACTGTCTGGTCAGCGAAAAGGACTATTATCTGTATTATTTCTTGACGCGCTATCCGGCACGCACTCTTGTTTTTGCAAACAGTATTGACACAATTCGTCGCATACTGCCGATTCTGAGGCTGCTTGGACTGGATGTGTTTGGATTGCACGCTCAGATGGAGCAGCGTCAGCGCCTTAAAAACGTTGATCGCTTTCGTGAAACGAACAATGCGGTTCTTGTAGCCAGCGATGTGGCAGCGCGTGGCCTGGACATTCCACAAGTCGAATATGTTATCCACTATCAGATACCACGTTCAGGCGATCTCTATGTACATCGTAGTGGCCGTACTGCACGCGCGAGTAACGAAGGGCTTGCAATTATGCTGGTCAGTCCTGAGGAGCGCAAGCTTTATCACAAGATGTGTGCCAAGCTAGATAAGGACATTTCGGCATTTCCGGTTGATCTGGATATTGTTGGCCGCTTGAAGCCCCGTGTTGATCTTGCCAGAGATGTCGACTTGCGAGAGCACAAGCTAAACAAACAGGCACACGAGCGCAACTGGTTCAAGAAGAATGCTAATGAGCTTGACATTGATTTGGACAGCGACTTTATTCCTTCCTCAGACGAAGAGGATGGTGCTGAATTGAATCGCTCAGTCAAGCAAGAAAGAGAGCGTATTAAAGCGCTAAAGCGCAAGCTAAGTCATCTTTTATCGCAAAAGATACACGGCAGGGGCGTTAGCGGGCGTTATCTGTCTGGCAGCATCATTAGTGATTTGGCAGAGCGGCTCATTGACACTGCCAATACAAACAAAGCCATCCCCACTCTACTTAAAGAGTCGGCGCTTGACGCAGCCAGGATTCGAGACAAAAAGAGGAAGAAATAGTGTTTTGTATCACTGTGGTCCAAGAGAGCTGTGGTTATATTGATGTTTAAAACCAAAATTTTCTATATATAATCTATTTTACACACTTTGTTAGCTTTTGTTCGTCTATCCGTCTCCGGACAACGCTAGGTAGAATGAGTGAATGCGCAATATCGATTAATCTCAGCCACACTACGGACATTTGATTGGTGTATACGAAAAGTAGAATTAGTCAAGCAACACCACATAGCATATAGCATTACCTGGAAATTCTTGATATGTTAAGCTCTAAGCTCTTTTAAGAAAGAACAGACTATCAGGGAGTAAGTTATTTATCATGGTCTTTTCTGCTTTACAAACGAGAAGTGCCTTAAACCCGAGTTGTGGTGTGATCCTGCTTCTTCTGATTTGTATTCCAATCTGAAGCATTGGAATTGTGATACTGCTGCTGTTTTAAACTTTCGACACATCCTGTTCAGCCTGCATGAGGAGAAGGGAATTTCTGAGCGTTTCCAGCGTGGGAATGCTGTGACCTCTGCTGATCAGCCGCAGAAACCCACCAAGCGCTGCAAGAAGAACATCAAGCAACCCAAAACGCAGACATCACACCAACAAGATTTGGAGTAGTCACCACTACTCTAAGCTAGGAAGAAGATTGCTTAGTATATAGTTTGTTAGGTCGTCTTTTGAAAGCTTGTAGAATAAAATTTGCGGCAGTCTTCTAGAACATGGATGTATATTATTTAATAGTATTTTAAAATCACAAGCACTAAGACGGTATAAGCAATCGCAAAATGCCAATATATTAGACGCACTTGAAAATACATGCAATATTGGATGGCTGAATTACATACTTTATCTAACATTTTCGTTTAAAATGATTAAGAATAGTTGGTGCGTTGTATATGCTCTAATCCGTTAGATCACAACAGACGAATTTAGAATGGAAGAGATATAACACGGTTGTAGATAAATGTTCCGTATACGAGAATGATAAAGCCAGCAACTTGCATCCAGTTGAAGCTCTCCCAACCCAAGGCGAGCGAAGTCATCCAGATAAATAACGTGCGGCAGGTATCGATTGTAGCGCGCGATGTGGCACTCAAGTGGCGTGTAACCGACAATCCAAAATAGTTGAACATGGCAATCGAGAGCATAGTGAAAATTGTTATTTGCCAGATTGACGGGTTCTCGACAATCTGCCTGAAACCTTCAGGAGCATCAAAATATCCTCCGGGATGCGAGCGGCCAATAGCCAGATGCAGCACAGGGACGGCTGCCATGATAGTAAGTGCCCCAAAGGCACCTTCAAGGCCGACTGCGCGCAACGGCGTGATATTGTAGCGGCGGATGATCTTCTCCTCCACGACAAATTGGGTTGCTGTAAACACTTGCGCACCGAGAACCAGCGCCACACCCAAAGCTGCCTTAAGCGCCTCATGGTCTGCTACTTTTGTGCCTGCATGCAAGTGCTCGTAGGCGTTTATAGGTGGCGAAATAATATGGCTCATGCCAACAATGGTGACACCTGTAACAACCATTGCAAGCGAAATAACCTGAAACCGCTCTAAACGATGGCCGAGAAATACAACTGAGAAGAGACTCGAGAATATTACAACCGCGCCACGAAGCATCTGGTAGACCGATGCAGACGTGAAAAACAGACCTACATTCATCAGCGTTGTACCCAGCAAGTCGCACGTTGCGGGGATCCACATCCACAGGTTGGCAGAGGCACCAATGGGCTTGGGACCTGGCGAGCTAAGCACGTCGGAAGTCGTCACAACTGGAAGTGCGTCGGTGGTTGGGATATCTTCTGCAATATTGTCGGAGCCGGTATCAGCAGATTCGTCGGCAAGGGGCTCATATCCATCAGGAGCGGAAGCAGCAATGTCACTGCATCTTTTCCAGTTGACAAGGTAGAGCAAGACCAGGCAAAGCATCTCGCCATAAAACATATTGAGCGTCTGCCAGACAGGCTGCTCAAAGTGCTCATGATTGGATGTGTCGGGGTCGTCGCAGTTGCGCACGCATTGCTTGTCCTGGAGTTTTGTCAGTAGCGTATTTGCGGTCCCAGTGACCAGCATGCCTGCAGAAAGCATGGCTGCCTGGCGAGAAAAGGCAGACATTTGGTAAATAAAAAATGCAGAGAAACAGCGGAAAGGTCTTTAGTTCAATAAAGGAAAAAAAAAGGGCGAAATACAGAACAAGGAAGAAGCCGAAGCAGAGGGTGGTCCACATTCCAGCGTGTGTAAAGGGTGGCAGTAACGGTCATGCGACACAGCTGTTGCCTTAAACGGGTGGTAGTCCTGCCCATGATCCACACAGTAGCCAGAGATTTTATCACGTGGTAGATCATCAGCCAAGCAATCTCTCCACACACGCGCGCGTAGAGCAGCCGCAGCAGCAGCGTGAGATATATATTTTTACCGCAAAGAGCTGGCAGCGACGCCGTCATCATCGTCCTCGTCGTAATCTGGATCATCGCCTGAGCGCGAGTGGTACGGTCGGCTACGGCTGTTTTTCCGGATGGTGATCTTTATGCCTTGAGCGGCAAAGGCCTTGGAGAGATCAGTCGAATTGGTCATTCCGGGAAAAGTCTTCGCGGAGAAGATCTCAAACACGCTGCTCCATGCAATAGACTCGACAAACGCGCGCGGCTCCTCCTCGGAAGGGATAATGGTGAACTGGAACTTGAGACGAAACTGGCCCTCGGTGCGCACGGAAAGATCATGGAAAATGAAGAAAATGTTAAGCTGGTCGTTGTGGTCCTTAAGCAGGTATGCATTGGATACGGTAGTGCCGACAATATTGCGGACCTTGACTGGCTCGCTGAGCGACATGACAGATGAGGACGCGGCTGCTGCAGAGGAAGTGGATGAGGAAGATTGGTAAACAGGGGCTGAGCTAGGCAGCGTGTTTGGATTAATGACTACGCTTCGATCGTTGTCGCTGCAGGGTGCCCACAGCGTAGCCGAGACAACAAACTTCCAGATATCTACATCCTCGCTTTGCATAAAGTGGCCATCCTCGTCGCGCACACGTAGACGCACGACAGGCGGTGGATCCAGGGGCCGACGGTCCTTTTCGCCAAATCCGCACATGCGCGCTCTGACTGGGTGCTGGGCCATCTCGAGGACATACTTTTTAACCCGACCCTCTGTTTTGCTACAGTTGGTAAAGTGCATGACGAGAATACACAAAAAAGGAAATGATTTTGCAGGTAAGGTCTGCAAAACAGGGATGAGATGTGAGAAAAGGCGCTGTCAGGGCGCAAGGTGACATGGGGTCCCTTACCAGCTCACGCCACAAACAAGCCGGTGCTTCGGATAGGACGTGGGGGGGGGGAGAACTTGCTCCAAGCTAATCATCCAGGGGAAGTAGTGGTGGCGATGACAGCTGGATGATCGGCAAAGGTGCTATGCTGGTCTGCGCACCTTACGGGTAGTGCATTATTTTGAAGGATGTTATATTTTCAGATCTGAGGCTGGTTGGGTGTACAGCAGCATCACGCAATGGGGAGATGGATAAAAGAGGAGCAATAGGACGTATGCTAGAAGCAGCAATGGTCAGCAAATAGAGAAGAGCGGTGGGGGAGATGGCGGCTCACACTGCACTCGGTGACCCACTGGCACTCACACGTACCCCTCAGAGCTGCAGGTAAGTGGATGGGTGGTAAAATAGGGCTCAGGGATGTAGACAATAGTGTGGTGGCGTTGAAGTTGGGCACAACTTACTGTTGCACGTATGTTGGAATCACTGGCAGATTGGGAGGCAGCCCGTCCATGTCGTCGGGGGCACCACGGTATTCAGAGGAGTCGCAGAATTCGTACTTTGGGCGCAGCATCGGCGTGCGCGGGAAGGAAATGCGTGTAATTCTATTAGTGGGGTATAGGGGAAGTGGAGAAAACAGATGGAATTAGTAGAAGCGACGGGAGTGACTTGTGGAGAAAGATGCGTGCCGAAACGAGTTGCCGTAGTTGGGGAAGGGGGGGGGGCAGCAGGGCGACGGCAGGATCGCACTCTTACCTGAGGCACGACGGAGCAGGGGCAAGACGAGCGCGCGGTAGATGTTTTGAGGGCTGGACCAGCCAGGTAGAGCAGAGCAGAGCGAAATGGCCGGCTAAGGAACCGGAGCCGGGAACGCGGATTAAAAAGCGCAGTTGCACAAAAGGAAAACAAGCGCAGAAAAGAGAGAGTAGGCACAGGACGGTCGTTGAGCGGCAGCGCGGATATGCTGCATCTTATGCCAAGCGCCTGGCCTTTAAACTTTTCTGGGTCGTGTTGATGGCGCCCCAGATGCAAAAATAAAAAATAAAAATAAAAAACTTTGCCTAATGCCCGCCTTATCACCTCAGCGCTGTCTTTGATACACAAAGGCGATTGCTGTCGAAAGAGAAGTGAGGGGGGGGGGGCTGAAGCACCCCCTAAAACACTACCCCCTGCGAACCCTCCCCTCTGGGCCTGCCTGCCTGCCAGTTCCTTCCGTTCCCTCCACACGCTGCTATTATTTGCCTTGCTCGGTTGCGGCTTTCGCAAATGTTCGGACAGCTGTGCACAACAAGCTTTCCAGCGCCATCGCGGCCTCCAGAGCGCCTTCAGCGCCTGGTAGCCGCGATCTTCGCCTCAAGCATCCCAATCCTCCTCCTACAGAACAATGGCAGTGTTGATTGCAGTATTAGCGATTGCTGTGGTTTTTGTGGGCTGGCCCTTTCGGAGGTTCATATATGCACAAGCGCATTGTCTGCGTGGCATCGGGGCTTCTGTTGCCCTCGTTCGCCCAGCTCTTTGCTGGGCAGCATATAATAACAACATTGCAAGCTATTGCGCTCCTTGGGCTGCGAATCGCAGCATAATAGGGCCTCTGCCGCCTGAGCAGACAGTTCTTTTACATGCAGAAAATTACTTGCTGGTCGAAAGGTATGCGCTGGCCCATCTGCTCCAAGCAATAGCATCCAGAGTAAAAAGACAATACTGTCCTGGTCGGAGTTTGAAATTGATGGGGCTGCTTATTGTGCGCATAAATACGCGTGCACAGCCAGGGGAGGCCACGCAATGCCCTGCGTATTTGCAAGGCGTCACACATGCGTGGTGATGCCTGACGACTTCCCCCCTCCCCAACATCCTCAAACAAAATTCAAACCACGCTTTGCAGCGCTTACCTATCAGCTTCCTTGACCGCGTCGGGTGCACGTCGTCTGTATCCATCGCTTGCAACAGTGCGCTGCACCTTTGCAAGCTCTGCTTCCAGCTTTGACACTACTGCTGTAACGCGATTTGAGGTCTGTTGCTGCTCCGCCAATCGGCCAATAACGCGCACATGCGGCGTAATTACCGCTGCCGCTGTTTCGCCACCTGTTTCCTATATAGCACATACACAACAAAAAACACAGCAGCAAACTGATCCAGTTTAGCAGAACATCCGCCCGCCGTATGTGTCCCAGGCTCATACATGCACCTTGTCACCCCCCCCCCGACTACTGCCACGGCCACAGTGCCGCCAGGATTCCTGGATGCCTGCTGTCGTCCGTGGAATCACAGCAGCATAAACGCAAGAGTAGAAAGCAGCCACCCTATTCTACTCCCACCTGCCTTCCTTTTCGGGTGCGGATTTACTGTGCGCAGCGTGGTGCAGCACGGCGTCTGCACTCTCAGCCCCGGACTCCCCGCCCCAATAGTGGGCGTTTCCCTTTTCATACTCCGCTCCCCCTCTTAGGGGTGGGTAGCCACGCGGCATGCAGGACCTGTTGACCTCGGGTTGCTGCTGCACGTTCTCCAAAGCAACCAGATGTCGGGGGCTCGCCTGTGGAGATCCAGTCGCTGGTGGGTCGTCAGAAGAGGGATTGCCACTCATTGCCTCACACCCCCCTGCTGAGCGACCTTAAATCCTGCTTCACTCCACCGCTGCTCCTGTCCCACTCCACCCGGCCATGCAGTCCACGCAGTACCCATGCACCAATAAAGCAGATTCTTTTGTCTATATCATATTATGCAGGCGTGCCCGCATACACACAGTGATCCCAGGGTCAAGCAGGCAAACCGCCACCAAATCCCCTCTTCCACTTCTCTTGCAAACACTTACCAAGCTATTGCTAGCTTCTTCCACGCATATGCAGATGGCCGGCTCTTTGCTCATTAGTTTAATAGTTGCCTCGTGCCTTGTTGCCATTTTAAGCGCCTGCTGGGCTCCGCTGTAACCGATGCCGGGTCCCTGCTCTGATGCATCCAGCCGCTGCTCGGGCAATGCCACTACCACTGCTATCCTCGGAGCCCCGTCACCATCGGACCCTTTCAAACGCGTGGCATATTGTTGTCGGAGAGATCGGATTCCCGAAACCACCTCGAATATAAACTACACCGGAGAAAGTGGTTACAAGTTGTATACGTGACATCAAAATATCATGGCAGTGATTCTATAATTAGCAGTGGTTGGTCTCTTCACTTTTGAATCGCCTCTCTCTCCTGGCGAGCACTCTGAAAGATAGCTTCTTCTTACTAGGCGCCATGCTGCCAAACATAATACTTGCATTATTCTCTTCTTCCGCGATGGTGTCATGTGCAACTATCTTTCTCTCCGTCGCCGCCCACTCGCACTCCATGATCGACAGCTCGTCGCTGGCGTCCCTGCGCGCATGCCGCTGCCACAGCTCCTACACACTTGCAGATATGTAAAATGGCAACCCTCTCGCCCGTCCCATGTGGATGGCTGTGCAAAATGTTAATAACAGGCAAACATGGAAAGAAGTCACAATGCCTTCCTTGTTTATGCACGCATGCGCCCTCCCGAATAAAAAGGCTGGCAGACTATGCAAAATATGTAGTGCATATTTATAGCAACTACAAAATACCTGATACAATACACATTTGCAATCGGCCTTTGCTCTTTATTGGCCAAGCGTGCCAGTATGTGGGTTCTTACCTCTGACAGGAATGGCATGAATGGATGCAAAGAGCGCAATACAATATCCAATGTCCCCAGTAATATCCTGACCGCCACCCGAGCTTCCTATGCCAACATAGAATGGCATCAGCAATAACAATACACCAGAATATGCCCAGCTGCTTTAGTGTCTACCAAAATAAGACACCATTTGCAAAAAAAAACACCCCGCCAAGGAACCAGCAAATTAAAGCATGAGCATGCATATACGCAATGCTAAGCCCCCACATTACCTGGCCTGTGGCATCCTTTTTGCCAAATAGCGCTAGCTTGCTAACCTCGATGTATCGGTCGCATAAATCTCCATGCGTAAAGTCCCGCACAGCCTCAGCTGCGACTGCAAATCGGTATGTTGCCATTGCGCGCTGGTACGTCTTCAGCATCCCATGCAGCCGCGATAGCAACGCCCTGTCAAACACTGTCATCTGTGTCTCGTCGATTCCAGTGAACAACTCGTGCCTGACATTGGGTGCTGCCTGAGCTGCGCTAAGCCCAAGCTTGGCCGCGTGCATATGCACAAAGCGGAATGTGTTCCAGAGCTTGTTGCAAAAGTGATAGGATGCCCTGACCGCATCAACGCTCATGTTGATCTGCTGGGTCTGTTGTGTATAGAGAAGCAGCGTAAACCTCAACGCATCGGCCCCGAACTTCTGGAACCCTGTAGGATATAGCTTCTTTAACTCGCGTGTGCTTCTTTCTAGTTCGCCCTTTGACAAATACCCTTCCCTCAGTGTTTGTTGCAACCTGGATAGCTCGGCTCCATCGATAATATCCATCGGATTAATAATGTTCCCCAACGATTTTGACATCTTGCGTCCCTGCATGTCGCGCACCATCGGATGCAGCAAAGCCGTTGCAAATGGTGGCACCTGTCCAAAGTACGTGCACAGCATGGCCATGCGAGCAATCCAGAAAAATAAAATGTCCTGCCCGGTTTCAACTACCGAACTCAGCGCCCCACGCCTGATTATTTCTGCGTCACGCGCGGCTGAAAGTGCCGTCCCCTTCTCCTTGTCAAAGTTAAAAACTGTGAGTGGCAAAAGTCCGGCCGAAAACCAGGTATCCAGTACATCTTCGTCTTCCATGACAGTCTCAATCACAGCCCCTCCAGCCTCCTTAAGCCTTGCTTTCTCTGCGGCGCTGAGACTGTTAAATGCCTTAATCCTCGCCTCATCCTTACTGGCTGCAGCAACCCAGACTTCACGAACAGTACACTTGCCCCAGCTAACTAGGTATGTCGGTATCCGATGCCCCCACCAAAGTTGGCGAGACACACACCAGTCCTCCATATTCGACATCCAGCTGTGCCAAATCGCCCGCTGCTGATCTGGAACCAAGCAAATCCCACCGCTCTGTACAAGCTCATCCGCCTGGCGTGCCAATTCCCGACACCTGATATACCACTGAGGCATCAGCATGGGTTCAATTATGTCGCCTGACCGCGAACATCTTGGTATAAAGCTAGGGCCGGCATCACGTTTCCCCTGATAAACCCCTTCTGCCAAAAGCGCATCAATAATGGTTTTCCGTGCCTTCCATCGGCCGATACCAGCATAGTCTATAAATCTGCTATCATTCACTATGGTACCATCAGTACCAAATACCTGCACAATTGGTAGATTATGTCGCTGAGCACACGCATAATCGCTCTCATCGTGTGCGGGAGTCACCTACACATATCAGCACCAAAGCCTTTACAAACCCCCCCCCCAAAATGCATATTTTTGCTACACGCAAGTTGAGCCAAGTTACCTGATACATTGGGTTTTCTGTTAAACGCCTTGGTTGCCAACTGAAAACACTCTGTAGCAGACTTACCTTAACGACGCCTGTCCCAAACTCTGGATCAACCAATACATCGTCGCAGACAATAGGTATTGCCTGTTTAAGTATTGGATGCATAGCTGTGCATCCATCAAGACCCTAATAAAAAAAATCGTACCTATTTCAATAACATTAGCGGCCAACTAGGATCAGTTCACAAGGCATTCCAGCATGAAAATATGCATATTTCAGGGCAATACCAGAACTTACCGAATATCTGGTGTCACTCGGATTAAAAGCAAGCGCAACATCACCTAGCATTGTCTCTGGTCGCGTTGTTTCAACACGCACTGAGTGCGGTTTACCAAATGGCGGGTCGATGATAGGAAATTCAATTGCGTGTAACACGCCAAACTCCACTCTATACAATAAACACTTTACCTGCAAAAAATCAGCGGCTTTTGGTAATATCTATCTCACTTTGTTGTTTTTTTTTTCTGCGGTTAGCAACACGGCTGTATTGACTAAGACATACCTTGTGTCGCTTCCGGGGATATCGAGCAGCGTCTGTCCCTCAGTAGGTATCTTGTCGACCTATTCTGAACCAAAGATCTGCGACATTTAACAATATAGAATTGATTGTACAGGAATAATTCATTCTGGCCTTTTGCTGCCCATAGCAGGATCTCAATTATAAGAGTGCCCTTATAAAAGTCATATACTTTACCTCAATGTCTGAGATAACACTCTGCAAAGTACATGACCAGTTGACCATTTTCGTGTCACGATAGATAAGCCCTGCGTCGTAGAGACGAATAAATGCCTCGCGAACAACCTGCGAATGCTGTGAATCCATTGTAAAATATTCTTCTTCCCAGTTTAATGATGCTCCCAGACGCACTGTTTGCTCTTTTATCCGACTTCCATGTACCTGCAACCATTTCCATGCTTCGCGGGAAAATTGCTCCCGTCCCATCTCGTGCCTCGACTGTTTTGAGTCACGCCACAGTTTCTTCTCTACCACAGACTGCATCGAGATCCCAGCGTGATCTGTTCCTGGAACCCAATTGACACTCTTCCCATGCATTCGGTTCCAGCGCGCAATAGCATCCTGGATAGACAATGTTAGTGCATGTCCAATGTGCAAGACACCGGTTACATTCGGTGGTGGTAGAAGCATCGTAAACTTGTCATCTGCGTCCATGTTTTTTGACTGCTTTGGCATAAACAGGCCCAGTTTCTGCCACCATTCATACCAGTCGCTTTCAACAGTTTCAGGACAATACTTTTCAAATGCATGAACTGGGGCAACGTATTCCCGTCTTTTAATTGTAATCCTCCAGTGTTTGGTAGTCCCTGTTGCTGCTGTCGTTCGGTGCGGCATCCCCGCACAACCAACCCTCTTCAATGGTGATCCACTCGCCATACAGTAACCTCTAAAGAGGATCTGACTTGTCATCGCAATGAAGCAAACTCTGTAGAATTCAGACAAGGTTCTCTAGTATATACTTTGGAAAAATAAACTATAAAAGAACTGTCTCGATCCGATCCACAGATAAAACCTATACCTCTGTTTGTTATCGCAAGAATGATTGTAGCGTGTTGTTGGCTTGAGGGATATTCACACGTGAGACAATGTGGTTGCTAAGGTTTATCATTCTACGTGTTCTTTACAAACCTTAAAAAACTATACGTTAAGCAGTCTTGTTTCTAGTTTAGAGTAGTGGTGACTACTCTGAATGTTATAATTATGAGGTCTGCGTCTTAAGCTGCTTGGGGCCTCAGAATATGTTCAATATTTTTATATCAAGCTATATGCTAAGTGATGTTGCTTGACTAATTCTACTTTTCGTACCAACCAATTAAATGTCCCCAACAGAACTGAAGTTTGTCATATATCGCGCATTTACTTATTTTACCTAGCTTTGTTCATGGATGGTCGGACAAAAGCCAACAAAAAGCGTACAACAGATTATCAATAAAGATTATTACTGGATAATTAGGCTTTGCAATTCTCTAAGCACCCTTATTTGGCGTCCAACTGTGTAAGAAGGATCATCTAATTTCTTTATGCTGCTACTATGTAGATTTTAATTATACACGGTCCCTAGATAATAAGCCACATAGTCATTAGACTTAATCATTAGTGCGTTATTATCTCAATATTTTCCATGCTACAATAAAACCTTTTTATATTATTTTGTATTTGCTGATTAACAATAACATTATTAACTATCCGCTGGACATTCAGTACACCACCTACTTGCCATTACATTTGTTCATAGTGTCAAGATACCATATTATGTATTTGGTTAAATTCTGCAATATATTGTTAGTAGAGCTATATTGCCAAGTGCTTACTGGTTTTCTCAACGCATATACAGATTTCCTCCTCACAAATCCGCCACCTGAGGGAAAAGTCTAAAGTAGAAAAGTTTTGGCTTTAACGTAGACGTAGTTGTCCAATGTGATTTCCAACTACAATTCAAACAATCCTATATGAACTTGCATGTCATGAAAAATACAAATATTATAAGCTAAAAGCATCCTGGTAGCTGTCAGGGCGAGCGTGTGTAAGATTCCACAAGTTCCAGAAACATTGATGTGCAAGCGTGCTTTTTTTTTTTTTAAATCACGTCAGTATTCTCGAATTTGATGTTGTGGGCAGTTGCACAAATACGCAAGGTTCCCAGTGCACTGTACACCAGGTTTTCTTTATAGTGGACGTCAGCAAGCGCCAGAAGCCGCACACGCTTGTTTATGGCATGGACAAAGGCTTTGGGTGACTTCATCATCTTCAGATGCCGCTTTAATAATTCAGATTTACACCGCTGCAGTTCAACAAGAATAGCATCACGCTCAGCCTCACTTAGTGTCGCTGATTTGTTGACCTCTGCAGTAATCCCCTCAAGCTCCTCAGACTCTTCGTGTAATGTATCCATAAATTGATTGAAAAAGTCCTGATCCAGATCCTCGGATTCTGAATTATCAGCCAACTCAACTGCTGCACCTGTTGAATTTGTGTTGTTGCTTGCTTCAACCACTGCAATCTCGGGCTCTGATTCAGCACCGGCCCTAGATGCCTCATCTACCCATGGATAGTCGTTGACAAACGATTCTCCTTCTGATTTTGAGACGACATCCTCATCGACCGAGCTATAAAAGCTTGCAGCTAAATTTGCAATATAGACAGAATTTTCAAAAGAGCTGGAGCTCGCAATCCCACACTTCAGACTACTGGTCGATTTAGAAGCAACAAACCCAGGTACTGGGCCATAGTCTGACTCAGCCACTGCATATTCATATTCCGGGAACTCATCTGGCGCATATATTTGATATGTGTACTCCAGACTATCATCTGACTCAGCCCTTGAACTCTCATATTCCAAATAACTGTCTGGCGTATACATCGGGTGTGCGCACTCTAAACTACTATCTGATTTAGATTTTGAACCTTCATACATCAGGCTGTCATTCAGATCACCCGTCAAATCTGCGTAGTCCAGGCCGTCATCAGAACCAATCGCTACATCTGCAAATTCCAGGTCATCTTCGGAACCGACATTCAAATATTCATTTTCCAAGACATCATCCGGCTCAGCCGCCATTTTCTCATACTCCAGACGGCTGAATGACTCAAAGGTGGCGTTGGAGCAAACTTTAGACGCTTCGATACTCGACCTGTAGCCCACATCAACACAAATCTCGGAATGGGTATCGGCATCGGTCGCACAACACGGCAGTGTGTCCTCCAACTCCAAACCATGTGGAAGGGGAGGAGCATCAGTGCGCTCATTGGTGTCCGACGTGGTAGCGGGCGGGGAATCAATATGCTGGGCGTCATACATGCCTTCATCGCAGCTGGTACGAACAAGCACTACCCGTTGAACCATCCATTTGGTGCCCAGTCTGCTGCTCGCAACACAGCTTCGCCGATCTGAAAGCTCCGCAACCCAGCGCGTGCGTTCATGCTGTCGCTG
This sequence comes from Coemansia reversa NRRL 1564, assembly GCA_002705745.1. Taxonomy (NCBI): domain Eukaryota; kingdom Fungi; phylum Kickxellomycota; class Kickxellomycetes; order Kickxellales; family Kickxellaceae; genus Coemansia; species Coemansia reversa. The sequence continues at coordinate 42,308 of KZ303549.1, read as the reverse complement.
CCGTGCTACCTGCGCAGCAAATTCATTGACGCGGTTTGCGCCAACAACTGTGCCAGACTCTTGGCTGTCCTTTACAATTGGCCCTGGTATACTTCCGCCACTTTGGCGCTTGGAGCGGTTTGAAAGACAGCGAAAAGACTCCCGTCTGTTGTACAACCGCCGATGTGTTGCCCGTACAGCAAATCTATTGACGTAATTGGCGCCAACAGCCGTGCAAGGCTCTGGAATAATACCTGCCGTTGGCGCTAAATCATTTCCGGTGCTCATGTCTGTGTTCAAGTGGCTCACAGCATCATCCAGCGGCATGGCACAATCATCATCAGTTGGCACCACTACTGATTCTGGACTTGAAGTATTCTCGACAGAGGCTTCTAATTCAGTTGGTGCTGTAGAAACTGACTTCTGCTGTTGCTGTTGCTGTTGCTCAGCACTCTGGCGCTTGAAACGGTTTGAAAAGCGACGAAAAAGATGGGACTTGTTGTTCTGGCGCTCCCCACGCGTTTGCTGTGCACAATTACGCGCATCACTTCTGTGCAGCTGATGACAGCTTTTGAGTGAATTCGTGGCGCTTTCAAGACGCCTGGACAGGTTGTCAAGTGCAAAACGCGTCTCCATCCGAGCCTGGTCACAGGCCATCGCAATAAATTCCACTGGCGAAACAATCCTTTCGCGCCCTGAGCGTGTGACAAATTCGCCACTTGGACGCGTAGAGGCAAAACGCGCCTCAATAGAAATACAAGCACGTGCGAGTACCGCGCTGACGATAAACATCGCGACAGAGTTGATTAAAGAGGCAGAATAGTTTACATGCGCCCATAGTAAAGAATCAGAAGAGGAGAGAAGAAGAGAAAAGGGTACTTCGTGCTCGCTTAGAGAACGCCCTTGTTTACTTTCGCAATGGGGCTCTGTTGGCTCAGAGCACACATGCTGTGGCTAATGCACCAGAGCCGAACCAAACCGATCTAAGCCACATAACAGATCACGTGCATTACTACCTAACGGATCAGCATTACTTGCTGCGCAGAACCCAGCTGCCATTAGCGTTGCTAGAGATGTGTGCTCAATAGAAGCACGCATACGGCTTACTTCTGATGTTTGGTTTGTTGGGATTACAGCCTGCAGCGCCCTTTGAAACCAACTGCTGATATGTGCTAGTCCACTATTCTAGCACTTGCACCACTCAAACAAAGAGCAATGCTCAAAATGGCTATCGGAATAGTATACGTTAAAGCTATTAGCAGGGCTGACAGCGGCAGATTAATGAGACAAATCAAATTCAAAATTACTATAAAGGCCAGAGCCGTACTGAGCGTAGTGCTGCACCTAACAAGTTTAATCTATGGTAATGTCGATAGATGTTGAAAGCAACGTAGCAGAAAAATGCAAAGTTTTTGGCATAATCCTTATTAATATATATGTAGTTTATAATTGCAAATTGTTTAGGATGTGGCTAACAAGAAAGTTAGTAAATCATTTCAAGAGCAGTGTTTATGCCTGCTATGCCATACACATGATAATTGTAAAAAGTATGTATATAATGCGGTTAAGGAAATGTCACGAAAAGAAAACAACACCTACAACACTAAGCATCAACTTGAAAAATTATGACATCAGTGGCATTCAGACCGCAATCATTTAGTGTAGACAGTAGCCAAGGTAAGTGCCTCTAGAGCTGCTGAGAAATAAAAAAGACTTTTGCTAGTAAAACAGCAAATACAAAGAAAATATTAGTACTTCCGGTACCACATTGTGGTAACGCGATTGCGCTTGATCTTCTTATGTAGCTGTAGCATTCCATACATAAGAGCCTCAGCGGTTGGGGGGCATCCAGGGACATAAATGTCGACTGGGACAACACGATCGCACCCACGCACAACAGAGTAGCTGTAGTGGTAGTAGCCGCCGCCGTTTGCACAAGAGCCCATGGAGACAACCCAGCGAGGTTCAGGCATCTGATCATAGACTTTGCGCAGACCAGGTGCCATTTTGTTTGTCAGCGTACCAGCAACAATCATCACGTCAGACTGGCGAGGGGTTGCACGGAACACAATACCAATGCGATCCTGGTCGTAGCGGGCAGCAGCCATATGCATCATCTCAACAGCACAGCAGGCGAGACCGAAAGTCATAGGCCATGTGGATGCGGTAAACGCCCAGTTGTACAGTTTGTCCAGTGAACTCAAAACGTACTCTGCAGCGTTGTCTGGTTTTGCAATGATCTCATCCTGTGTGCGTGGCAACACCGCCTTGGACATAAACCGTACACCAGCAACAGGCCGAGGCGTGTTATTCGCTAACACGGCAGCACCTAGCTGGTTTACTGGGCGTGCAAACACTATGTAAAGACGCAAAACCGTAAGCAGGCTGATTAGTCAGGGAGTAAAGATTCCGAGCCGTAGCTCGAGGCAGTCGATGTAGAGAAGGTTGTGCGATTTATACAATTAAGTGTTGCAACATACCCTTAGTGGAGATTCTGGAAGCGCGAAGACCGATATTCATGGTTTAAACGTCTGTGTGAAAGCGTCCGCGCGACGCAGAAGAAAGAAAGGTAAGCTAATGAAAATAGATTTGTAAAGTGTGGAAAAATAAGCAGCAATGTCCAATACATTTGAGAGAGGTGTGAACAACACCCTTTAAAAGCAAGATTAGATAAAAATGGATCAGTTGCGTACTATTGGCTAATGCAAGTTTGTCACTGACCACAGCAGACGAGTCGCGTTGTTTTTAATTTCTTCACAAGCTTTTTTTTTTTATTTTTTCTGCATTTAGGACTGTTGGCAATTTGATTACTAGTACTTTTGTTGGCACATTTCAGGCACAGAATGACAGCTAATTCCAACAGCAGACAGGATAAGGAACAGGTGGAGGAGCCTGGGACCAGAGACGCCAATGTTTGCGCTAGCGACGAAAGCATCGTGACAGCTTGTGGTTATCTGACAGCACAGGCGGATCTGGAACGCGAAGCAGCCGAGGTGCTCTCAGGAAGATTTGACGTGTGCACGTACGACAAGGGATACATTCACCAGCCTCTCTACGCGTGTCTGACGTGCACGAGACCGCCCACTGAGTACACGCGGGATGTAGCGGCGGACAGCGGTGATCAGACGACAGACCCAGCTGGCATGTGCTATTCGTGCAGCATCGAGTGTCACAGCGGACATGAAGTAATTGAGCTATTTACAAAGAGACACTTTCGATGCGATTGTGGGACACGACGGCTGTTTCCTTACGCGGCGGACAAAGTCAGCGGCTGTTGCAGACTCAAAAAGACGCGTGCGGGACTGGCAGATTTGGATAACCGCGACAACGCGTACAGCCACAACTTTTGGGGGTTCTACTGCCGCTGCGACAAGTTTTATGATCCCAGCATCGAGGCGGACTTGATGGTGCAGTGCTACATATGCAACGACTGGTATCACGACGCGTGCATTGGAATGATGCCAAATGAGGATCGCTACGACGACTACATATGTCGCGAGTGCGTATCAAAGCATGCAGTTGTGCGCCACATCCGTTCAAACAAGATGACCAAAGGCCCGGTAACCGACAATCTTGTGACGCGCCTTGTTCGCGATAATGCCGAGGAAACCGTCGTTTCTGACGCAGAGAGCCAGTGCTGCGAGGGCGATGGATCGCCAGCAGCGCAGGATTCGCGCGATGATGGGTTGGAAGAGCCGGTAAGTAAAAAGCTACGGTCTGTAGTCTGCCGTTTGCGGCGCGACCCGGTCGCCGTTGACGCCGAGCAGCCTTTTGACATGTTTATGGTTGATGGCTGGAAGGCCCACGTATGTACATGCATCGACTGCATGCGGGAGATTGAGGCCCACGGGCTGATGTTTCTGATCAAAGAAGAGGCCGTGGTAGAGCCCGAGGAGGATGAGACGCGAAGCGAGTCGCTCTATGATTCGGCTCTAAAGCAGCTGCAGACGATGGACCACACTCGGGCCATGAACGCCGCCACCGCCTACAACTCGCTGAGCAGCAGTCTCAAGACCTACTTGCAGCCTTTTGCTGCATCGGGCAAAGTAGTCACTGACCAGGACATTCGCGCGTTTTTCGAACAGCAAAAGCTCCGCTGTAATGACGCCGATTTTTAGTCCCGTTGCTCCACCTTATCTCCTCTTCATTGTAATGCATTTTCTTGTTTTTCTGCAATACCAACTGTATTCCACAGCATGCTTAAAATAAAATGGCGTGTGCATAAAACACCTATTCGGGATCTGGGTTTACCAGCGGGTTCCAGAAAAGCGTGTGATCGCCGTCGCCGAACGGGAACTTGCGATTGCGGACGTGCAAATAGGGATACGCAACAAAGGTCGGCGGGTCATGCTCAAGGTGGTGAATGTGCTCCATTTCATTACTCACCGCAAAGTACCCAAAAATAATACACGTGGGCAGTGCAACGTAGAGGGAGATTTTGCGCCAGGTCTCCGCCGCAACTACACATAGAGTCGTAGAAACTTGCATTTACTGTATATTAGTTATATAGAATGCCTTTTGTCTGTATGTATATGCCGCAGTCTAGCCAATCACATTTACAATTCACAGTAGTAAAGCTTACCATTTGCGTGCTCTTGGGCTGCCTTATATCCCTCTTTGGTGTACATATTTCCTGAATACAAGCGAACGTTGCGCATTGCCGCATTACGCACTGCGGCAGTGCGCGCAAGCTGAAGAGTCCGGAACATTGGTTAAAATCAAAATTGCTTTTAAATTTAAAGAACGCGATTTTCACTTTATAGAAAGGATAAGAATAGTCAACGGGGAAAAAGCGGGGGAGGGCCAGATATGCCAAAACTCCCCTCGCCCAGACCACTGCGTGATCAGGAGATCAAGATTACCAGCACAGGCTCTCAAAAAAAGCGACGGCGGATCCATCCTGCAGTCAGCAGAATCAGCCAGCGGAAGAACCAGTACAGAATCTCGAGGATAAGAATTGCAATGAGCAGCCACAGAAAGAACCAGCCGATCATTGAGTGGTGAACATCAACAATCTCGCTCTCACAAAACGATCCCTGGAATGAATACTGGCCGCGGTATCTGTCAGCGTAACCATAAAAATAGTCACCAACAAGTCCCCAAGGTGCGTACTTGAAATAATCACGCTTGAATGGTGGGTCCTGCACCGGGCGTGTGCCGCTCGCATCAAGCAGGAATGATGTGCGCCGGTTGCGGATCTCATCTAGGATGGCGTCTGCCGAATTGTCTGTGGCATTGATCGTGGTCCACGCGTAAGATGAGCCTGGATAGTGCATGTCGCTGCCTGTTAGCCCCACCAGCCGATCTGGATTGTCCTGGACAAACTGGTAGCTGCGGAGGTCAAACGTATTTTGATTTACAATCTCAAATCCATCGACCCCCCATTCCAGCAGCTGCTCGCGCGACGGGTTGTTGGGAAGCCGTGCATTTCCCCAGGGCAGCTGCGTAGCATTGCTCCAGGGGATGTGGTTAACAATAACCAGCCCGTCCATGTCGTGCACCTTGTTGATTATGTCCCGGAGCTCCTTGTCGCTGGGAAATGGTGGCGACACACTCACAGATTCATTAATCCCAATCAGATTCATATGGATGCGACAGCAGGTGTACTCCATGCCTGTGATGACAGTGATCTCGTCCTTGTGGTACTTTTCTGCATACTCTTTTGCAACAACCGAGCCCTTTACAGTTTGGTGGTCGGTGACAATGATTGCATTGTATCCATTTGCAAGCGCAAACTCTATGACTTGTTTGGGTGAAAGCACGCCGTCCGAATATGTAGTATGCAGGTGTGCGTCAAGCAAGATATTGTAGTCCGTGTAGTTTGGATTCATTGGTTTTAAGTAGGACCGTGGGTTGATCTTCCAATTGAATTCCATATTTGTGTAGTCGGCGGGCTGTGGCACGCCATTGTCACTCACGGGGATGCCAACTGCAACTAGCAGTAGAATGACAATGATTGCAAGGACAACGACTTTGATAAAGTGAAAGGCTGAGAACAGAATGGTTCGCCGGGCCAGCGCACGGCGGCGTCCTACAGGAATATCTGCTTCGCCTGTCCATCCGCCCCCCGAGTCACTACCGCCACCGCCGCTACCAGAGAGTGTGTCTGGACGTCCCAATCCCGGAAGAGTGCCAACGATGGCATTTCGGTCTTGACTACGGTTAGAGAATTTTTCGCTCTGCAAGCTCGCATGTGCACTGTCTCCAGAGTCAAATTGAGAATTTTGGGTGCGATGTCTCACGCCCTGGGAGCCACCGAGCCCTGCATGTGGCGCCGCTGTGCCAGAATCTATCGGTGAAACAGATAGCGAGGTGCCTCTGCAGCTCTCGTCAGGATTGCTGTCAGCTCGCATCATTGTTTGACGTTCGCGCAATTGAACAAACAATAGTGGTGTTTCTTTTACAGAGGCAGGTCACTCAATACAGCAAGAAGGATAATGGCACATCTGCATAGGGCGGCATCCACGTGAAGAGTATAGGAAAAGTACACTGTGACACAAAAGTGAATACGGGCTACACAAAAAAAAAAAGGTGTCACGACTTGATCAAAGAGACTACATCATTGGGCAGTTGTTTTCTGGGATTTAGACCCAAGTGAACAGGAATGGTTTATGTTGATCCGAACAGTGGCTAAGAGTGGATGCTATATCATTGCGAGCAGATGCGTTGACAGTAGAATGGGTCACATGTGAGTCAGATTCCGCAGAGCAGATTGACAATGACGGCATGATGTCATTGCAGGCTATGCACGGATTTTGGCGAAGGGGAGACACGCAGGAGCGCAAAAGCATACATCATGACTCTTCTTCTCTTCATGCAATTATTATTATTTTTCAAAGCAAATTCATGCACAACACCTTCCCAGCAGCTCAATTCACTGCTCACTTTTCATAACCTGCGCAACTAGTCTTGTGTGGTTGCTAAGACTATCAACACAACTACATCACCACTATCTGAGACGATGCGATCGAGAAACAAGAACTCTTCAGGATCAGGGTCTCAGAAGTCAGATAATTCCGAAGCGTCCGCTGGCATATCAGCTCCACTGTCGCCATCACTTTCTCCGACAGCGGCAAGATTATCAGGCGAAAGCGCAGCAGCACTACCAGGAGGTACATTGCCCTCCGAAGTTGCCAACAGAGTGCTGCGGCAGTATCTGCTGACGGAGGAGGAGGCAGGTGAGCTTTCAGGAAGCGAATATGTGGGTGGCGGCGTATCGCGGTGTTTGAGTGACGCGGGGGATGCGGCAGACAACGACGACTCGGGATCGGAGAATCATTCGAGGGCAACAGGGTCGGTGTACGAGGCGGGTGAAAATGGGGCAAGCCTGGCGAATCCGCTGCGGTTAGCATCTGGGTCAATTACTTACGACATTTACAAGTGGCACCGCGATAACGAGCGTAGCGCAGAGGCTTCGGGTTCGACAATCTCTCGGGTACTGGGACAGGCGCAAGATCGGCGGCGCAGTCGCGCACGGTCGCTGTCGGTGTGTGGAAGCTCGGGGATGCCCTCAGAGTCCGAATGGGACCTGCCCCTGTCTCATGCGCAGATAATTGAGCCTGGCGGATTTCGGCGCCACTATATCCACCAGCAGGCAGAGGACGAGGGGCGCAGCGCAAATATTCTCACAGCCAATTTTGTAGACTTTTTGGCGCTGTACGGGCATTTTGCCGGGGGAGACTTTCCCAGCGATGAGGATGATGACACGGAGGTGGAGGCAGAAATGGATGTGGAGACAGAGACGGAGGCAGGAGCTGAGGACGCGGATGTGGAGTTGGAGCCTGGGCGGCAGCTGCTTGATGTTGGGGCCGGTCGACGGCATGCGCGGCGCATATACGGCAGCATGGGCACAAGTAGTGCGACGGGCGGCAGGCGTGCTCGGCGTAGCGGCGCGATGCTGCGGGACACGCTGACGCAAAGCGGGCGGGCGTCGCTGGCGGGGCGGGAACAGGTGAGCTACAGACACACACAGGGAAGACAAGTGCAAGTGAGACAGGCTGCAGGAGCTGCAGGACATACGGCGTCTGTGCGCAAGTCGTTCTTTCTGCTGCTTAAATCGTTTGTCAGCGCGGGGGTACTGTTTATGCCGCGGGCGTTCTACAACGGCGGGCTGGCGTTCTCGGTGACGGTGATGGTGGGGGTTGCGTTTGCGGCGCTATACACGATGCTGCTGTTGGTGCGGTGCTACGAGCGTGTCCACTGCGGGTATGGCGAGATGGGACGGCGTCTGTACGGGCGGTGGATGGAGGCAGTGGTGTTGCTGTCGATTGTAACGTCACAAATCGGTTTTACGTGCGCAGGGGTGATTTTTGTGGCGACCAATGTGCGTGATCTATTTAATGCCGTGACGGACTGTCAGATGCGCCTGTCGCTGTCGTTCTGGGTGCTGGCGCAGATGGCCGTGCTGGTGCCGCTGTGTCTGGTGCGCCACATCAAGGGACTTTCTGGCGTTGCGCTGCTGGCCGACGTGTTTGTCGTGGCTGGGCTGGTGTACGTGTGGGCTGTCGACGTATCCAAGATTAGCCGTCTGGGTATGGGCTACGTGCGTAACTTTAACCCCGAGCACTACTCGCTGTTTCTGGGCTCTGCCGCGTACACTTTTGAGGGTTACGCTCTGATTTTGCCTATAGTCGACGCTATGAAGCGCCCCGACAAGTTCCCCATGTTGCTTGCACTGGTCATGGCCATCTGCGGCACCGTTGCTGTGTCTATTGGTGGGCTCTCATACGCCGCTTTTGGTGAGAAAACCGAGGCCATTGTGCTTCTGAACATGCCATCCGGCACTGTTGCTACTCTCACTGTGCAGTTGCTGTACTCGCTAGCAATCCTGTTCACTGCGCCGCTGATGATGTTCCCTGTAATCCGTATATTAGAGCAGGTGCTGTTCCCGCGCCGCTCGGGCAAGCGCAACCCCGCTGTCAAGATGCAGAAGAACGTTTTTCGCACGCTGCTGCTGGTGCTGGTGATGATCATTTCTGTGATCGGCGTCGAGCGCCTGGACCGCCTGGTGGCTATCATTGGTGGTCTTGCTTGTGTTCCTATTTCCTTTGTCTTTCCGCCGTTATTTCACTTGCGTGCTGTTGCTGAGACTCGCTGGGAGCGTGTGCGCGACAGGGTGCTCGCTGCCGCCGGTATGGCTGTCTGCGTCTACGTTACCCGCGGCGCCATCAGCCAATGGAGTGTCAATGTGCCCCCCTACGACTTTTGCGATGCGCCCTGAGCTGCATTAATCCCGCTTTGCATTCTGCTTTGGCTATTCAGCATCCCCATGCATCTACTTTATTTATTTTGCTCTGTAACTCCAATACAAGTTCGCAACAGAATAAACAGGCTACAAAGCGTGTCACGCCCTGTGTTAGTGCAGCGGTAGCTACTATAAATGTTGTTGTTTTAAAGTCTGCGCCTTTAGCTCCTCTTAGCGGTTTATTAGAAAGGAACAATATTTTGTGCTGGGAATCCTCTGGGATTTTCCCTCATGTCAACTAAAAATAATATGCCTCAAGTTATACACTCAACATTGCAAGGAAAGGAATTAGAAAAGAAAAACAATGGCAATAGCTGATAGAATTTCTGCTGTAAGCTTCAGCAGTAGCGTTGTCAGTGGTTTCTAAAGGAAAACCAGATTACTCGCACTACAGTTTATCATGCACCCACTGGAGGGGATCCAGCACATTAAAAGTATCCACAGCGAAAACCCTTTGGTTTACTTGCTAAATGCTGAACTTTATTTATTCTACAATACGTTACAAGTATGCTGGAGATTGCGAAGGCACTCTATGCCCTGAGCACTAGCTGATGGTCGCCGGCATACAGATAGTTTATTATAGTTTTTATTAGTTATATGCTTGTATGCAACAAGAAAAATAAGAAGCAGTACTAAAACGGCGGCGGTTTGGAAATCTTCATATCATGGAACAAAAACTTGTTTAAAGTCAATTGTTTTTTATATATTTTATACAAATATAATCATATATTTTATACATTGTTTCATATTAGAAATCAAAATATCACAAACCTTGTAACGAAGCACAATTATGATTATATTATAGACACGGCGGTCGAAAAACACACCATCTACGCTGGGTTTAATTTTTTGATAGGGACTAAGGGGTCTTTTTGATAAATTGCTTTAAAGTAATGGAATGTCACAAAATATGTACAAAGTCTCTAAACGTAGTTATATGCTAAGCAATGCTACTTGTCGAATATTGTTCTTTATATAAGCCAATCAAATGTCTGCAATGTGACTGAAATTTGTCGGGCATCCCGCGCATTCACCCATTTTATTCATTGTTGTACATGACTGGCCAGACAAAGACTAAAACAAAAGCAAAATATATTATAATAGATAATTACTCTCTTCCTGCACTTTCCTTTGCTTCAACATGTCCTTTATTCATATTGTATTGCTTCCCGTCAGCCCTAGTGCTCCGCAGGAGCTGGTAGATAAGGTTATTGCTGATCTAAACAGGCTTAGCGAGCAGATCTCTTTTGTCACGCGCTCTTCATGCGGTAAGACCGTCACCCAGCGCGGCCGCCAGTACACCCACGCGTTGTTGGTCGAGCTTGAGCGCGCAGAGCAGCTCCCCGAGTATGCCAACCATCCAGCCCACCAGGCTGTGCTGGCCAATATCAAGTTGATTGTCGCCGAGGAAACACTCGCTATAGACTTTAACGATACAGCTTAGCACGCTGAATTGCCTTTTTCTTTGCACTCCCTATAGCCAAATGGCTTCTCTGTGGGTGTGGCTTATAAAATCCATTTGTCTGTCTGTACGCCTGTCCGAGATGAGTTCCATTGATTATGATTATTTGCAGAGTCAATAAAAGGTATCTAACCATCACGTGTTTTTTGAACAGACTACTCAGCCATTTTGCCCAACTCTACTCAGTTAGTGCTATACAGTTCTGTAAAGGTTTCCGCAATTTTTATCGCAAATTCTTTAAAATAAACAATAAACTTATAAAAGAGCGTGGTACACTAATAATAAAATCCTGTTCTGAGCGGTAGGCAGCAATACTGCCATTGCGAAATAGAACAGAAAAAACATCCCCGCCTGGACCTGGCACCAGAGGTGCTGTATTTTTATATTTGAAAAAAGCGTATACAGGACCACGACGCTCTTGGGCGTTTAATTTTGGTAAGGACCACAGCAGCTCTGTGCTGCAGGGCAAATAACGTGGAATTGTACTTGGCAGATCACGTGACGTGGTATGTGGCTTATAACGTGGCTTGGTTTGCTTCTCCTGTCTGCGACATGCGTACCCAAGCCAGCAGAGGCCTGCCGCAAAAGTAAATAAAAAGGCGCGTTCCTGGAGAAGACGGCGTAAACCTTTCTCTTCTCTTTTCCTCTCCTGTTTCATCAATATGAACACACGTAAACTACTTTCTCTCTATCAATTCTTCTTTCGCGATGTTCATCGTTTCTTCGGTACTCGCACGCGTTCGTCAGCTGGCTGAAACGCGTTCTTCATTCACCCGCACAAATTCAGAATACGATTCTCTTATTTCGCAACCGAAGCGTTTGGCAGTGGAACATATGGCTTCTAACGACAACAGCTATACTCTGAGGGGTATGCGTTTCGGAGGTTTCAACACGTTTAACCGTTGGGACCTATTTGAAAACAATTGGTACGCGAACCTGAAGCAAGCCGCCGAGCAGCGCCAGGCGCTGGAGAGCAAGCTTGGATATGCAAGCAATGGCGCGGTTGAGCAGAGACAGCAGTGCGAGACGCTTAAAGTTGAACTCGCAGATGCGCTTAAGACTGTGACCGAGGAAAGACAGAAGCGTGAGGAACTCGAGGCTGAGCTCCAGGATACGCTTGAGATTGCTATTGTGGAAAGACAGAAGCGCGAGAAACTCGAAGCTGGGCTCGCGGA
>KZ303549.1:0-18498 GCA_002705745.1 Coemansia reversa NRRL 1564 | reverse complement strand
CGGGAAAGTCTGTTCCTCATGGATGAAGGGTGCGAAGGTCAGTTTGCGCAGATCATCCAAGTCCTTCAACACCACTCCTATTCTATTTGCGTTATATGAGAAAGTAGCCACTGGATGCTTTGGGTCATCCAGTGCCACTTTTGGTGAGCGGCTAAGTGCCTTCAGCACATGTGCTGAGATGGCTGGGACAACATTGAGAGTTGTCACTGGGAAGTGTAAGAAAACTTCCGGATTGCGCAGAGCCGGATACTCCTCAAGCTCCGCAACAGCGGCTGGATGCAGTCTGCGTGGCTGGGGAGCAGCAGCAGAGGTGCGACCAGGGCGACGCACAACTACATCTGAGTACAAGGGCCTTCTGGGGGCAGCGGAAGCAGTAGCAGTTGCAACGGGAGCAGTAGCAGTGACGACGGCAGTAGCGGCGACGGCAGCGGGGCCAGCAGGGGCCGCAGGGACTACAGTCGACGGCGACGACGGCACTGCAGGGACGGGGGGCGCGGCAGGCGCGCGGGAGCCCTGTGGGGCGGATGACGAGGCGGAGTTTGCCATGGCGATTCTATTTTTTATTTTCCTTTTTCAAAAAATGGCGAAATAGAGCAAAGATGCCGGGTTAGCTCAATCGGTAGAGCGTGAGACTCTTAATCTCAAGGTTGCGGGTTCGACCCCCGCATTCGGCTTATTTTTACTTAATTTTTTATATAAAAATAGCTTATCTGTCGGCGGCACTAGAAACAGCAGACTGTGGCGATGTGTAGTCTACTATTTTACACAGCTGCTGGGTGCCAGGGATGACAAGCGCTGTGGCATTCCTCCTCTCCCCATTTTTTTGATGGGTCTGTGCGTCCCTCTTTTGCTGTTCTCTGGCCTCCTTTCTGAGCACTGGCGTACATGCACTGCAACTAGCTTTGCAGCAACAGGCCGATAACCAATACCAAGCTACAGAAATTGCTGGTAATTGAATAAACTGTTGTGTATCCGCAATGCTTGTCGTCTTATAGCTTTAGTCTGGTCATTTAGTGGCAACCTTATAAATAGATGACAGTTTTTATGTTTTTTTTTAGCAAATTGGTACGGACATGTGCAATGCCAATAATGGTGGCTATAGATTCTTTTTTCTTGTTTAGTCAAGCTACATTGCCTAGCATATAGCCTTGTCTGGGAGTATTGGACGTGATTTTAGGTTTACTTCTGCTTTAAACCAATTAAACAAAAATGATTGCTAATACAATACTGTGGAACACAGATTAAATATAAAATATGGATTCAATTATCTAAAAAAAAACCAGAAAAAATATTATACAAGAGTTGTATTGCAAACACTTTCCGAGAAATTGGCATGTATGCAACTTGTTGACATTATTAAGAGGTTGGCTTTTAGAACAAGAAAAAAGTAAATATAAATATATAGGGTTATGTGTAAATAAATACACACACTATGACTACATTAGAAACAACAATTTACTATATTGAACAAAAGATAACATTTAATTTACTGGTATTTTACATGAATTTGTTTATATTAAAGGCCTCGAAAGATTGGCAGCAATCAGCCTAGGTTGCAGACTTTGTGATATCAAAAAAAAAAATCGAGGTAGTCACCACTACTCTAAGCCAGAAACAAGGCTGCTTAACATATGTTTTGGCACTTCCTATAGCCAAATGGCTTCTCTGTGGGTGTGGCTTATAAAATCCATTTGTCTGTCTGTACGCCTGTCCGAGATGAGTTCCATTGATTATGATTATTTGCAGAGTCAATAAAAGGTATCTAACCATCACGTGTTTTTTGAACAGACTACTCAGCCATTTTGCCCAACTCTACTCAGTTAGTGCTATACAGTTCTGTAAAGGTTTCCGCAATTTTTATCGCAAATTCTTTAAAATAAACAATAAACTTATAAAAGAGCGTGGTACACTAATAATAAAATCCTGTTCTGAGCGGTAGGCACCAACGCTGCCATCGTGAAATAGAACAGAAAAAACATCCCCGCCTGGACCTGGCACCAGAGGTGCTGTATTTTTATATTTGAAAAAAGCGTATACAGGACCACGACGCTCTTGGGCGTTTAATTTTGGTAAGGACCACAGCAGCTCTGTTGTGCTGCAGGGCAAATAACGTGGATTTGTACTTGGCAGATCACGTGGATTTGTATGTGGCTCAGAATGTGGCTTGGTTTGCTTCTCCTGTCTGCGACATGCGTACCCAAGCCAGCAGAGGCCTGCCGCAAAAGTAAATAAAAAGGCGCGTTCTTGGAGGAGACGGCGTAAACCTTTCTCTTCTTTTTTCCTCTCCTGTTTCATCAATATGAACACACTTGAACTACTTTCTTTTTATAAAATACTCCTTCGCGATGTTCATCGTTTCTTCGGTACTTGCACGCGTTCGTCAGCTGGCTGAAACGCGTTCTTCATTGACCTTCACAAATTCAGAATACGATTCTCTTATTTCGCAACCGAAGCGTTTGGCAGTGGGACATATGGCTTCTAACGACAACAGCTATACTCTGAGGGGTATGCGTTTCGGAGGTTTCAACACGTTTAACCGTTGGGACCTATTTGAAAACAATTGGTACGCGAACCTGAAGCAAGCCGCCGAGCAGCGCCAGGCGCTGGAGAGCAAGCTTGGATATGCAAGCAATGGCGCGGTTGAGCAGAGACAGCAGTGCGAGACGCTTAAAGTTGAACTCGCAGATGCGCTTAAGACTGTGATCGAGGAAAGACAGAAGCGCGAGGAACTCGAGGCTGAGCTCCAGGATACGCTTGAGATTGCTATTGTGGAAAGACAGAAGCGCGAGAAACTCGAAGCTGGGCTCGCGGATATGGTTGAAACTGCTAACGTGGAAAGGCATAAGCGCGAGGCACTCGAAGACGAGCTCAAGGATGCGCTTGATATTGTTACTGCGGAAAGGCAGAAGCGCGAGGCACTCAAAGCTGAGCTCGTTAGTGTGCGCATAACTGCGGGCGGGGTGAAGCAGCGACTGGACGAGGATCTGCAGCGAGCCTGCCAGCGGCGCCAGATGCTGCAACTAAAGATGCATGATGCTCTCAATGCAGCAGTCGGGCCGAACGAGCAATTTGAGCAGCTCGATTTCAGGCTGATAGATGCTCTTGACGAGATCGAGGAGCTGATGCGGCGGCACTTGGCTTTGGAGATGGCAGTTAAGAATGGACACGATATAGCTGAGTATAACATCGGGGATGCACACAAGGCGATGAATGACATGCTTCAGCAGTGGGAGGGCCGCTGGGAGGCCATGCAGCGCGAATGCCTTGCTGAGAACGAAAGTCTACCTGCAGCCATCCAGCCCAAGCCGGCTGGGGCTGCTCAGCTTATGTCGCCACCATCCACTCCCCAGGACAGCAGTGGCGATGAGTTCTCAACCGACCAGTGCAACAGTAGTGTTGGCACTGGGTTTATGGTTTGAAATTAGCACCTGCATGCATGCATTAAAGAACTCGATCGCGAGCTGTAAAAGGGCGCTAGATGCGCATAGCGACTCTCAACATACAAGGTTGATGAGGGTCCTCAGCTATAAACACATTTGTATCTACTTTTTTCATTTGTACATCAGCCCTTCTGGCTGTTCTTTTTTTCCAATAGATTTTAGCATTTTTACAAAAAGTTACTGAAAACAATTAAGCTTTATGTATTTATCCGATTTTATAGTGTTTTAATGGAAATTCTTTGCTAGTCATTTCCATGTTTTATTCTTCGAAATAGAGACTATCACTAAATCTGTAAACTAGCACTTTGCCTGGTAAAAAAAATGACACAACGTCCTGTTTCAATGCAACGTTGTATTGTAAAGAAAACCCTTGCAACCTATCTAGCACATATTATGAAGTAGAATGCTTTACGTATGAAGCTTGCCTATTTATCTGACCAAAGAGTCGATAGTTCAAGCAATTCAACTAAAGACAATTATTGAATAATACACTTTCTAAGGTAGTCCTACTACTTGCGCTTTTTATTTTTATTCTTGTAAGTGGCCACCATTTTCTTTACAAAACGAAGAACTCATATGCAGCGTCGACAAGCGTTGGTACTCAGATACCTTGCTTGCAGCATCTTACGAAATGTATTCCGCGGGCGAAAAACATCCCTGTCATGAGATTAAGCATTATATGCTGGGGAGTGCCTCATTGGTAATGTCGATGGCATGTGTGATACTGATTAACTGAATCAGATCATGTAGATATATATATGTGCACACATATATATATCACTTTAGCGCCTAAGGTTTTAGAAAGGTTTCCTTAGCTTGTTGTAAGTTTAAAGATTTATATTAGTTCACTAGTAAACCTCCTATTATAGCATGGCCAATAGGCCGAACCCAACACCGAAGGTCGACGTGTGAGGCTTTTAGATTTTGTTGATGACTTTTAATATGAAGCAGTTTTTGCTTTACAACAGAAATGGGTGTGTGGTGATAACAGGTTTCCTACTCCCTTTTGTTGAAGGATATATGCGAATGCTTTTAACTTGGAGCATTAGTGAGGCGTATGCTTCCAGTTTTGCGCAAAAGAAAATAGCAGTAGATGTTAAAAGCACTGCTTTCGCTAATGCGATGTGTTTATTGACACCTGCTTGCTAATCGGATATGACCATCTGATAGTTTGAAAGGTTTTAATCAACAAATGAAATCAAATTTATTTTATGGACTTGAACCGGCGCAGTAGCCAAGTAGCGAATGCCTTGCTAATTCTTTCTTATTGACACACCAACACACACACTTTTCTAGACAGATAGACAGCATAGTCACAACAATGCCACCGAGACGGTCAAAAAAGAATGACATTCCCGTAAACAACAACACGCTGGAGAAGTTTTTCACAATACACAACACCAAGTCGCAGACACCGCGGCGGGTACAGCCAAGAGTGACAACACTTTTCAACAAGGTGAAGAGGCGAGAGGGTGGTGTTGATGACGTGGCTATGCTGGAGCACGACGCTAAGCCTAATGTAAAGGCTGCTGAGGTAGCAGGGCCGACCACAAGGGGGAGACTTAGAGCTGAAAACAGTGCAAAAACAATAGGCGATGTAGAAAGCGACAGCAGCAGCGTAGGTAGCGTCACTCAGCAAACGGAGGGATTAGAGTTGATTATGCTGTCTGATAGCGAAAGCGATAACGGGCTGGTGGATGCGTCAAGTATTCTTGGCACAACGTTTAATAGGGCTCTTCCAGCTACTCCCGTGCGAGGATCCAGGACAGGAGCTGGCAGGGTAACGGGAACGGGGTATCGTAACTCAATAAAGAGCTTAGTGCAGGCTAGCCGGCGACAAAAGTACGATGTAGAGTTTCTAGAGAAGCGAATGGAGCAGATGTCATCAGATGGCGAGGGCGTCGAGGACTCTGCGATGGAGCATAGCGATGCTGGTAGCCAGTGCGATGGAGCCGTGGGCCACGCATTGGAGACGCTACCAAAGACGGATGTGGAGCGGATTCGTTTGCAACTGGGTGTGATCGAGGGTGCGCCGCGGGGGCCAATCCACCTGTCACTATTCCATAGGCACACACAGCGTAGCACTCTTGGACAGTTGCCCTACGGCGATGGGCGGTTTGAAGATATTGAGTGGCTGGATGGCGACGTGGTCGAGAGGCTATGCAGGGCACACATTGGCGATGTGCGGTTCTTCCGGCATTTAATTGTGTCGCACTGGGTAGCAACACAGGCGCACTGCGGATGGAGGCTTACACAGAACGTGGGGGACGTCTTGGTGCGAGCAATGTGCTTAGACCACGATGATAAACTGGCAGGCTGCGCATTTGACACACTGTGTGTATTCCTAGATCTACAGGCGTCAACATGGGAGCTTCGACAGCAAAGTTTATTAATGCTGATGCAGGAACTACAGGGAGTGTGGCGTGATCGGGCCGAGCAGGCACACAATGCAGAAAATGCTGGAGGCAGGAGCAGTAACCAGGGGAGCCCAATGCCAGATCCGTACGTGGATATTGCAAGCAGCCGCCCGACGGCAGTGGTGCGAACCAACGCTGAGCGCATTGCACTACTGTTAGATGTTGCCTCGCGGGGGCTAGAGACACTTTCAGTAGAGGAAAACAGCCGCGTAGTTGTATTGGGCGTCGGAGCACTGCTAGACAGAGCCAATCGTACCCGCAGCGCGCACATCCAGCAGAGCTTGACACGGCTAATTGGCTGCATTTCTCCACCTAGCAAATGGGTACTGGTGTGGGGCGAATGTGTAGCGCTGCTTGCGCAGCAGCTTGGGCATTTCGAAATGACCACGCAACTGCGCATCGTTGACAGCCTACCGATGGGCAGCAAGCGGTGCATGCAGCTGCGACATAGTCTGGCTTTCCTGTTTCTGCGTATGCAAAGCGTTGAGATCCAGACTGCAGGAAAAATGGTCAGAAATATGGCAACGTCTGCAACGCTTCCGGGGCAGATTGTCCTGCGGATGGTAGGCGAAATGATGGACGCAGGCGAGGAGCTGTTTCGTGTGGGTCCTGAAACTGACTTTGTGCGGCTGGAGGGCGCGGTGGGGCTGCTGAGTAATGTGCTTGACAGCGTGCAGGCTATGCGTGATGTACGCGACGAGGTGAATGTGGTTTACCGCCGCTTGGATGCCATCAGCCAGCGCATCAGCGATGGTATGGCGGATAAGATTGACAAGACGCTTGCAAAAGATGCCGTCCAAACGCTGCTGGTTCGCGTGTTTATGACAGCCATGTCTGATGCACACGAGCGTCTTAGACCCGCCTACACTCAAACAAGCACACTGCATTCTTGGCTGCCCGCAGCACGGCGATCTTCTGCCGACAGCGACTCGGAGCTGGACAAGTAGCCGTTGCATGTCTATTGCCAATAATTGCAGTAGGCATAAGCCACAAGGGTAATATTGGCTTCAATCGGCAAGTCTGGAGCTACAGCATAAAACCTGCTCACTTGGTTGCATGCAGACCCTTCTCTCTCACATAACAGCTAGTCGCAACATGAACGCTGTGCCCAACACTCTTTTGCCCCTCTTTTTCTGTGTATACGCAATGTTACATTAAGTTTATAAAAAGGCTTGAGAAACAACACCGGCAGCAGAAAACAGCCAAAAAAAAAAACTACGCAGCACAAGTTTAGGCGGCTGCAGCAGCAGTGGCAGGCGTGCTGTGGACAACGTCGCCGCCACGCTTCTTTCTAAAGTCTTTGATTGCCGATTTTATGGCATCTTCTGCAAGCATGGAGCAGTGCAGCTTGACTGGCGGCAGACACAGCTCTTTTGCAATGTCCGTATTTTTAATCTTCAGCGCGTCATTAATGCTCATTCCACGCACGCGCTCGGTGATATAAGACGACGATGCAATTGCTGACCCGCAGCCAAACGTCTTGAATTTGACGTCTGCAATGTTTCCAGCATCATCAACCTTGATCTGCAGCCGCATTACATCGCCACACGCCGGTGCCCCAACTAATCCTGTGCCCACTGTAGGGTCGTTCTTGTCTAGCGAGCCTATGTTGCGTGGGTTTTCATAATGATCAATTACCTTTTCGTGATATTGCCGCCTGGACGCTGCCACTGGCCCCAGGCCTGCTACTCGGAAACTAGGAGCCTGCCGCACAGACGCGCGAGTCAATTGTCTGAATGCACTGAACATTTTGAAGGTTTTGAGTTGGATTTGCGTCTTTTTCTACAAGTGAAATAAAAACAATAGTGTTGGAAAAGTTTTTTTCTGCACAAAAAGCGGAATAAAGAAACTTTTCTGGCAGCGTAGCTTATCAGATCGCTCTTGTCCATCATTACCCTCTACAAGCTTATTGGCCATGCAGGCGTTGATTGGACAGCAAGCACGTGAATGACCAGAGTTGCAACGAATTTACTAAAGTATTAGCTTTGGCGTATAATTATTTTTGGGAGGATTAGGTGTGGCAGGTTTACCCCATTCGAGCAGTGCATCTGCGTTGCGGGTGGAGCTGTTGTTTGCGCATGGTCGGAGAGGTCGTTGGCGGTGTGGTTTGCGTTGGTGTTGGTGGTGGTGTAGGAAGCAGCCAATGGCAACTACCCCTGTCCTGCAATATGGGTAGCAGTCACAGACAAAAGCACTGGCAGTGAAAGCGAAAGAGAATCAATGTCTGCGAGTATGTACAAGGTGTTCCTTCTTCCATGAAATTTAGGAGACAGGCCATAGGTCGCGCGTATTTGGGTAGCACATTTACATGCTTTCTACCGATCATTGTCTATACATCAATTCTGGATCCTTGTAGGTGACTCAGTATTTATCTTGTTGTGTAGATGACATATAATTTGCAATACATTGGCAACCAGCAACCACTAAAAAATTATTCTCTTGAGCCTACATATATTTGATTCATGGGCACAGAGGCCGGCAGCAAAACAGCATTGACCCAACATCATGGTATAAATATGGTAGTGTTCGCAGGTAACAATTTTTCTATTGTTCCATTAGTAAAAGAAAAATCTTTAAACTCTAAATCTCCTTACCACAGGAAAGAATAGCAATACATTTTAAACATAGTAGAATATTCTAGATTTTCTACTATCAGAACTTTACATTACTGACACAAGGTAAGGCGCCGATCTGTATAAACTGACCACTAAGAAATATGCAACACAAAATAACAAAGATGTATAACTAATTTACCGTTTATTCACTTTTATTCTTGGTTGCGTTTGTGTACATAGTAGAATCTGACACTTATCCTCGGTAATTGGTCTCCAGGGATGGTCCGCAACCATGCCTCCATCCCTGAAAAGGGGCTGCGGTGCATGCTCATAAAACAAGGCTTCCGCATTCTGCACATTGATGAATTCAAGACGTCAACATGGTGCCCCCGTGTAGAAACTCTGCATCACATGTCCATGTTCTGGGCGACGTTTCTCATGTTTACTGAGTGATTATAATCAAGGAATTACTTAAGGCTTGCGCGATGGGTTTCTTAAGCTCCCTACATCCCGATCGGAAGCTAAAAGTAATATGAGGTATTCCTTTAAAAAGCTCCTGCCTATATTACTGAGAGCTAAATTAATCTCCAAAGGATGCATATAAATAATGCTCCTTCATCGCTAGTTTTGAGAAGAAGAATCTAGTCTTTCATTTTCCAATTAGTTACTATTTTTTAATATAGTTGTTAAGCTGGTCGACTTGGGAAATGCAAGGCAACGAGTTGAACGTTTTATTACTAAAAAGCTACACCCCGTACTGCGGAGAAGGAAAATTCCAGAAGTTTCTTGATTTTGATAATCCGCGACAACATAGACGATCCGAAACGCCAGTCATTAAGAGCCATGCTGCCCTACGTTTTAACAACGGCAAATGTGAAGGACGGGTGGTAAACTCTACGACTGGCCGGTCGTGTCCGCGGATTATTAACCGCGACCTCGCTGCCTGGCTGAGCTTCAGGCATATTGTGGATGAACTGCAGGAGCATGGCAGTGTGCCTGAGCGCTTTATGCGCCCAAGACGCGTAGGTAATGTTCCTGTGGTAGCTCCTGACGATAAACCCCCTATGAGGTGCCAGCAGACAGAATAACCAGACAAACCTTGCGGCCTTTAACGATTTCACATCTGACTACACCCTCCTGTACGGGAATACGGGCGACATTAAGGTAAGTTGCATGTGTTGTGTTGTTTTGTGTATTATTGGTATGACATTGCTAAAATGTCTACTCTATGTCTATTCAAAACTGCTACTAATATGTTGCTGTCCTGTTTTTGGTCTTTTCTTGTCTACCAACGCCATCCACGCATAAACTTTGTCTCTCACGACGCAAAACACAAGGCTACTCGCTGCCTAAAATTACATTGACCGACGCAAATATTTTTTTTTCATGCGCCAATAGTTTTCTTAAAAACTGTATTTCATCTGCGTTCTCAGAGCCACCATGCATCTCTTTCTCTTTCTTCATCTTGTCTTTTGTTTGTTTCTGACTTCTTCTTTTTTTTTTATTTTGACAACATTAAGGAATGGTCTCCTATACAGACTTGTCGCCTCTCAAACAGCCCAAGGCACCTGTAGCCATGGGCCTAAATGACCCTCTTTCTGAACAACCACAGCAGCAAAAGCAACAGGGTCATCGCCGGGGGAAAAGACGGTCTTCATCGCATAAAAGTGCTATAAAAGGTCCAACAGCTCATGTTCAGAGTCAGCCGCCAGAGACCACGCAACACCCCGAAGACTGGCTGGACAATTGGAACCAAATGCACACAAAGACGCTGTATTTTAAGGGCGCAACTGAGGATGCACTTCCTGAGCTTCAACAGCTTTTCAAGTCCTGTCGAGGAATACGACTAAATGTTGACCCACACGACTTTTTGGAGATTGCTGGAAACGTCGAATTCCGCAATGTACACGACAGTAAGTAGCATCAATACCATTATTCTCGGTCGCTGCCAGAGTATGTTTACAGGTATCTCTCATGTATGTGTGTTCGTGTGGCAACAACGTTCATACACATTATACTGCTATTTTGGTATGTTGTTTGTCTGACTGCTAATACGCTCTGTTGCGGGTGCATTGACAATATCTGCACCGCCTTTTCTGCTTTCCGCATGTGGTGTTTTCTGTTCGGGATTAGCTGAAAAGGCAATGGCGGTTTTAAACAATCGGCGGCTCAAGGAGAACAACGGCACGCTTATTATGTCTCCTCTGCCCAATGCTGAAATTGGTCCGCCGCCAACCGGTGGCTATGTTTTCATAAAGCACATTCCAGAGGACGCAACCGAAACATCCCTCTACGACTTTTTGCGCCCTTCTGGTCCGCTATATTCATGCAGCATCCCCACACATTCCACCGACAAGCGCAAGGGTACCGCTAATGCTTGCTTTGTTGACATCTCTTACGCCCATGCTGCTGTTGAGCAGCTCAACTTTGCCGAATTCCTGGGAAACACCATCTCAATCCAATTATCTCGCTCCCCGCGCCTGTCCCGTGCTAACACATCTGCAAGCAATCGTAGTGCCAACTCTGAATCTGAGTCAAAATACATTGCTGATCTAGACATGCAAACCAAGGGACCACAGCAGCAACAACATATTCCTTCAGCCGAGCCAGAGCTAGAATCTAGACAGCGTTCGCCCTCGTTATCGTCGCAAGACCATCAGTTGGCACAATCACCCACAACTTTAATCCAAAACAGGCAGAGCGCAACTAGTCCAAACGGGCTGGGCGACGGTCCAGGAAGTGGTCTGGGTGGTGTTATTGTGCCTGGCAAACTGTTTGTGACTAATCTGCATCCGACCGTTTCGCACAAGGAAATGTTTGCGCTGTTTAAAAAATATGGATACATACTTTCCGCTCGTGTTAGTATTGATTCATTGGCGAAAAAGTCGCGCGGCCATGGCATTGTCCAGTATAGCGATCCGGCAGCTGCTCTTGCAGCGCTGAAGGAGTGCCAGGGCGCCGACATTAAAGGGAGAAAAATTACAGTTTATCAGTATGAGCATGTCAACAAGCAGCACTCTGCCTCCTCATCTGCATCAGTGTCCACATCGCCACCCCCGATCGAAGGTCTACATGGCCGCGGATCACCATCACCACAACTGCATCAACAGCCTGAAGCAACAACCAACACAATGCCCTTTCCACGCTCCAGCTCAGCTGCTAGCACACACGCCAGCAATCCACTGCTTGACCCAACAATGCTTCGTAAACTGTCAGAGGGCTCGCGGAACGAAATACTCAAGCAGCGCCTGCTTTCTGAGATTTCGTTGAATCCGGCGATCGATGCGCGAGACTCGACAAGGATAGCTGAGTGCTTTATCAAAAGGCCGCTGGAGGACATTCTGGCGTTGCTTAGTGATCCCGGACAACTTGCATCAGAGTGGGACCTGGAGCAAAGAGTCAACATGCGCCTGGCATTCCAACACGTAGACTTGGGCTCCCCGGTCAGTCAGAGCCCTTCACCGTCGACACATGCGGCCGACATTGGCGAAACATATAGCATTGCCAACGGCGGCGCTTCTGCGCAGAGAGAGAGTGCTGGTATCTGTGTGCAGGACTATGATACAGAGACGGAGGAGTACATAGAGATGCTTATATCCATGCCTGAAAACGAGCGCAAGAAGAAGCTCGGGTCGAAGCTTTTCCCGCTTATCAAGGGTATGGGATACAAGGAATCGACGAAGCTAACGGTCTGGATCCTCGAGCACATGAGCCACGACGTGCGTACCCTGGCATACACCCTGAACGATTCAGGCAAGCTGCGTCTAGTTGTCAACGAAGCACAGAGGGCGATCTCGGGGTTGAGATAAGCAATTTGACACTGGAGCTCGGCCGACATTTGCTCCCAAACAAGCATATGTGGTCATCTAGCAACACACATTGTTATTGTTTGAATTTTGCAATATCTAGTATTTACACGTGGTGTCCAGAAGCAACATCTGATGTGGAGATGTAGACACGACTTGGGTGTCAAGAACAATTGACACAGCAAGCCCCCCCCCCCTTCCCGCAACACGCGGCGATCCATGAGCAGCGGGTGTAAATCAGCCGAATCCTACATAGGCTGAAACGGCATTTCCTATTTTTGTGCATGTAGAGACGGCGGCTTGAAGGCTGAATCAATCAACAAGCGTCGATTGTTTTCAATGTTGTGCGCCATTGTTTATTATCCATTTTCCAGCCGATGCAGATTTGGATGGTCCATGCTATGGAGTATGCACAAGCAGGTGTAAACAGAGCGCCGGGAATGGATTATTTGTAAGATCTGCAAGCTCTGTTCAGACTGGTGTGTATCGGGCTAAGCACACTGTCGCGTCCAATTGCTGCATGCCATTTGAATAAGCTGTGCATAACAAGAGATACAGCAAGACAAATAGAGATGTACATAGGCAGCGCTAGTTGGACAGCAAGCGCCATGGATGACTTGAAAGATGTTCTTCCTCTGTGGAGATCCAGCGTTGAGCGGCACATGCACAGCTTCCTTTCCAGCGGCAAGAGGGCGGAATTGTTTGTCTACGCCCTTGACCCCTTGTCGTGTGAAAAAAAAAAATGCAAATATTGCAAAGGGCCGTAAATGGAGATATGGGCGGATGACCTTCTCTGATGTGCTCGCATATTGGCATACTGTCTGCAGACCCCTGCCGCAGTGCCAAAAATAAACCAAGACGGAGGTATTTTTTTTTTTTTTTGCAAGCAGATGTGCACGCCCATGACCCCCGCGATGAGAAGAAAGAATAATAAGTGGTGCTCGGACAAGCCGTGCATTTGTCCGAGACATCAGGCGGTGGCTGCGCAGGCAACAACCGCATGGCACTTCCGCGAACATGCATCGTCCGAATGTACGTTAATTGGCCTGTGAAGGGGTTTTTTTTTTGCGAGCCAGTATAAAGGGTCCTTGCGATGTTATTGGCAGGGACCGCGTGTCGGCCGGAAAAGAGTAGCTTGGGGAGGGAAGCACGGCGCTGGACCGCGTGGCGACACCGGGGCGGCCCAAGCGCAGCTCACGCAGCAGAATGAAGACGCGCAGTGGCAGGGCGAAAGGTGTCGATTGGCATCGCTGTGTCATGGCCAAAAACAGATAGTGGGGGTGATCGGCAGTACGGGTTATTGGACGAGTGAGGTTCTTTCTATTCAGATGGGCGGGGTCGCGGATTTGGCGCAGAGTGGCCGCCATCTACGCACACGTGCATGCACGCTGGCAGACGGGCGAGGAAAAGGGGAGTCTGGCCATGGACGCATGCAAATGGGCTGCCCATGCCCAACATTTTGCCCTTATCGCAAAAAGGCGAATCACAGCGTGTGGCATGAATGCGCTACCGGCCATTTTCGCTGTGCCCGCTGTCGCTCTTGTGAACCTGCAGCCCGGAAGTGCTTCTGCGCGCGCTGTTGCCAAGGCCTGTTTGCTGCCTGAAGTAGCGCTGCTCAGGCGCCATCAACCTCAGCCCACCTTTTCCTGTTAAAAACCCGGCCTGCCCTGCCTTCCTCAACTTCGCCTTCCTTTCCTATCGCGACCTGCCACTTAGCTATCACTCACACGCGTCACCTGTCTATCTCTGTTCTTTTTGCACTATCTACGCTCAGCAGCAAGAATCTCCGATACACGCATACAATCTACAGTGCCAGTGTCGCCGTTTCCTACCACACATTTGTCTACTCCGCCTCTCTGTAGCATATAGCCTCTTTGTCTACCTTATAACCCCTTGAGCTGGTGTCTGGTTTCTATTCTATTTTTTTTATTTCAACATCTGCCGCGTAAACTGGTACCAAGTGTCGTTATTTTGAGCTGTCTGAATATTAAAAGAGCGCGCCTATCTCCAGGTGATCATCCCGACACTTGTACCTTGCCTTCCAGTCTTTTATCATCTTGCTAATCTATCGCTTCCATACGGCTTTTACTGCGGTAATCCTGCATTTGGCACAACCATCTCTTTGCTATTTTTCCGGGCTTTCCATACACATACACACACCACCCAGACCACCTTCCTAGTGCGTGTTCAGTCTTGTCGAGTGGTAGACTTTGAAAAACTTCACATCACTATATTTCTGTCTCTGCAACCATATGTCGTATTCTTATGAAAACAGGTATGTGTTATATGACTATTATTCTGCCAGTTGACGTTGACGTTGATATGCAATTATGCATGCTATAGCTCTATATTTGCATCTTAAACATGCATAATGTCATGTTAACCCAATGTCACGTAGATATATTGCTTGTCTTTGCCTGATAATATGTGCCTCCCTTCAGCGCAATTGATAATGTCTGTGTGCAACTACACAAAGTCATTTAGCTACACGAACAGTCGACCCAAGCAATATGTGCGCTGGTATTAAATGTAGGTATTAACCAACATCCATTTGTATTTCAGCCATTGTAGTCATATCACCGGCGCTCACATGTCGTCCATCCCGGCAGGCGCAGCGTCATATTATGCTGCGTATAACTTGGGCGGCGGAAGAAGAGATGGCGCGGACGGCCTGATCTCCACTGGTACTGTTCAGTCGCTGGCGGCCCACGATCTTTTCCAGCATCAGCCCGCACAAGCACAGCAACCACATCGCCAACATACGCAGCCGCAATCACCCACACATACACCACCCATCTCTCAGTATCATCCTCAGCACCAACCACAGCCGTCCCATGTGGCCATGCCCCAATATCACCCGCAGCACACACACCCTAGCTCCGTGCCCACACACCATGCATCCGTCTCTACTGCTGTCAGTGATGCTGCAGGCGCATATAATGCTAGTGCATACCAGCCTGGCACCTTTGTACCGTACGCCCATACCATCTACCACGCTCATCAGTCATCAGTCTCGCATCCGGTCAGCTTCGACTCTACCGCAAGCACTGTTGTAGATGCTGCGCCGGCTATGGTAGCCGTCAGCACAGCTACCGCTTCTAACCATGGCTACTCCATAATGGCTGCAGCCAATTCATTCAACACCGCCACTACATCTGCACAGTCCCAGTTTCAGGCGCAACAGCAACAACAAAACGCACACACCCATGTCACCGGAAGTAATGGCATGCGATTTGAATATATTCTCGAGGCGCCGACTGCTGCAGCACAGAAGGCTGATGATCCAGCAATGACGTATCTTAACCGAGGCCAGCTATACGGTGTCACCATGCTCGACAAGACAAATTCGGATGCCTTTTATAGCACAACGCTGCGCATTGCATTCCATGAAGACTCTCATCGCAAGAGCGCGGCGACCTACTGGAACTTTTGGCTCAATCAGCAAGAGGATCCCCATGTCGCACGCGCTGTTGAGCTTGACAAGGCAGGTTCCATTGGCGTTGTGTCCACTGAGAACAAGTGGTTTGACCGCCTTACTTTCCAATGGCAAGGCCGGCGAGGCGCCAAGGTAATGGTCCGTTTTAACTGCTTATCTACCGACTTCAGCAGGATAAAGGGTGTCAAGGGTATCCCTCTTCGCATCCACCTTGATACATATTATGCGCTGACCGGCGCTGTCAACGATGCCGCTGCCCTGATGCCTCCAGTTGCTCCTCTTGCCACGTCCAGCTCAGTCCCGATCGTCGGTGAGCAAACTCCAGTCCCTACAGACCTTAAAATAGCAGACCAGTTAGCTGTTTCGGGTTCTCTATCAACCCCCGTATCACCCTTGTCCTCTAGCGGTCCCAGCTTGCTCGACCACTACCACAACCAAAACGGCAACAGTGCTACGGCCACTTTTGCTGGCATGCCCTCACAGCCTCCAATGCAGGGCGGAGCTGCTCCTGCTTCAATGCTGACTAGCGGTAGGATAATCGAGCGCAGTTTTGCCCGTATAAAGCTGTTCCGCGACAAGGGTGCTGAGAGGAAGAACAAGGATGACCAGCGCCATCTTGACCGGATGTGGGCCAAACAAAAGGCAAAGCTGGCCTCGAATGGAAGCAGCACTGCTGTTCAGCAGCAGCAGCTAGCCGAGTTTACAATGTCATTTGCAGTGGTGCAGCCCGTGACATACTTTACTGAGCACACCCTTACCAACGACAAGTGTGACTCTGAAGGGCCTCTGGTTGTGGATGAGATCTGGTCTCCCAGCGGGTTGACATCGGCCTCGGCTACGCTTGGCACCACCACCACCTTGGAATCACCGGAATCTTTGGCATCCACACCCATTGCCAGTCTATCGTCAATGAACATTGGGATGCCTGCTGTACATCTTGGCAGCCATAACCCGTCTCTCAGCGGGGCGACGGCCACAATTTCGTACATGCGCAAGAGAGCCTCAGAAGATCTTGACGCACAATCCACGAATAAGAGACAATTCTCGCCTACCCCGCTTTCATCGACAGGAGCAGCTGTGCGGCTTGGCCCGAACAATACAGAGCTTGTGGGTATAGATCCGACATATGTGCCGATGGCACGGAGGCGCAGATCGGTGCTGGTGATCTATGTGCGTTTCCAGGGCGAAAACGTCTACCGCGCAATATATTTAGAACAGCTGGCTGTTGAAAACCTAGCTTCAAAGTTAGCAGATGGCCTAGAGATCCAGACAACTACATCGGATATTCTGATTGTTCGCAAGACGAGCAAGGGCTTGGCCATCAAGGTCGATGATCATGTTGTTGAGGAGTTAGTAGACGAGCAAGACATGGAGGTAGAATGCTCATTTGCCGATGACACTGGTGCATTGACAATCTACTTGCACTACTAAACCGGCGTGTTTGTCTTTCTTTTAAATGCATTCTGCACGTTTCGTCTTTATTTAATTTCTCGTTTGTGTCCATAGCTGGCATTTTTATATATCTGAAAAAAAAACAATATTAACACACACTAAAAACGATTAACTGTGATTTTCCCTTTCAGTGACATTTAATGAACGAGTTGGATGTATTGACGAGCTGGTCAGAACAAAGTCGCATTTGTCAGTAACACTGCAAAAAGAGTCAGTGGTGCGGCGGACAGTGAGCGAGTTGGCTGAGATCTGCCGCCATACTGGGCCGTCCATAGACTGCTGCGGAGCTACAGGCACCGTGACGTGCGCGGGAGGCGACTTTGCCTGGCTGACCAGAACCACCTATATTGTGGTAAAAAAAAAAAACATAATCGCTTTCACCATTAGCTTTAAAAGTATTGGGTGACATATTGCAGATGACTCTGCCTGAGCGGGAGGCTGTGTGGAGGTCGAAACTTACAGCAATTTGGTGTTTGGTGGCGATGTCCGAGAGCAGACGTGCAGTCTCGGCGTGCATGGTCTGGCGCCGGAGCACATTGTCGGGGAAGGACGCCAGAAATGGCCAGCTCACAGAGTCAATGAGCAGCAGCCCAATCTACATCATTATTGTATAAGTGGATAGAGCTCTGGTCAGCAGTAGCCAAGCAAGTGCCTATTTGTTAGTGCGTATATGGTTTCTTTATAGAAGAGCTCTCGTTAGGCCCATTTTGTCTCTTTCTACGTACATCTGGAAGGCGACTGACAATATCATCAAACGAGGCAAGAAAGGAAGCGAGCTCGTGTGCGGCATAAATGCGAAATACATGGATGCGGTCGAGCATGGCAGCTGCGTTGCTGCTGTTGCTGGGATCTGGGGTCTGCCGGCACATCCCGCAAGCTGTGCGATAAGAAAAGGATCCGGTAGTGTCAATGTATATTGCTGACTTTAAAGTGGGTGGCAACTGGATGGCCAAACACAACCGCAGACACAGATCAGACAGGATGCCGACTGGATTAGCCACCAGCTCAGTAACAGCTGCCAGCGGCAGACCACGGAACCCAAGTAAAGTATCAAGCGCTGGAATCGTTGTGGAAAAGTATGGCCGGGTGCGTAGTTGGTGAGCGAGCTGCCAGGCTGAAATTGTTTTAATTCTGGTGCTTTTGAGCGCAATGGCAGTGTGGGTGGTATCTGGGCTGCGTCAAAGTCAGCCACAGAGCGGTAGCCGTCTTGGATCAAACGTGCGGCGGATGAAGCAGGGATGGGCAGCGACAGAACAGAACGCGGCATGGCATTGAAGCGTGGTCAAAAATAAATAAATAAGTCTCAACAAACATCTACTGTGCACACTGGTCAGTTTCTAATTATTATTATTTTTGCATGCTCGCTGATTCCGCAGCCTTGCAGTGGTTGTG
>KZ303548.1:59552-80457 GCA_002705745.1 Coemansia reversa NRRL 1564 | reverse complement strand
AAGACTATTAAAGCTTTTTTTTTTTTTTTTTTTTTTTAAAAAAAAGTGTACATCTGGCATCAATATTGTTATATATACTAAAAGTAATTATCATATTATTTAGACATATTTTCAAGGCGAGAAAGGTTATTCTGGCGTAATGCATCGCTGTAGTCTAAGCTCAAGCTGTGCCTTTGCAACATTTAACACATGCATCTCTTGTTTCCTGCGCTCCTCTGCTTTAAATCTGCGTGCATCTTGTTCTATTAATTTGGAAAGCAGATCGTAGATGTTCTCTCTTGATTCTTGTGGATGATCAAGTTGGAAATCCGTAAGACAAGATGATGAAGTAGTGGTACTAAATGAGTCAGACATATCTAAATCAGATATGGTAGATGCTTCTAAATCTGACAACGGTTCTTGAATTTGTGGAGTAATAGGAGTGATAATGGTCTGAAGAAGAGCAGGTGTATTATACTTTGTAAATGCAGCCTCTAATGTCTCGCGTGGTATGTAAATCCGAGTCAAGATCTTTACCATTCTATCGGGTGTAATTTCTATGTCATTGGGCACATCCAGTCTCTTGTATATATCCTGCAACCTTTGTGACATCTTCCATATCAGTTGTGGATGGAAAATACTGAGCCTGGACTATATCATTATACAAAGTGGTATAATGCTGTTTAATGGTCATAGATGGTGAACGACAGAGGTATCTGTTAATATTGTTGTCACAAGAGAACCACTCAAGAAGTGCTTCAACATATTCCCGATCCCAATGCTGCCGTCTTCTTGTGTTAGTGCTAGGTGTAGTCATCTATAAAATAAAAAGTAGGAAGCTGACAATTAGTTAATACAGTGTTTTCCTTATACAATATTTTTTAAATAACTATTCACAGATGTATATTAAACCAGATGTAAAGTAAAAAGAAGGACAAGGAAAACAGAGGATGTTAAAATAAAAGTCTAGTTTAATTGGGACACAACCACATCTTCGATAGATCCTAAATGCAGAAAAGCGTAAGAGTAAAGTTTCATTTAACTTTATTTAACATGGTATATTTCTATGTGTAATGTATTGATTCTAACATATTACTCGTGGTAATATGTTAACTCACCACATTTAGCTTTTTAATCTTCCTATATTTTTTGGCTGAGGTTTTCTTAGAATCTTCTTGCGGCTGTTTTAATCCTCAAAGATAAGAATAAGAGTGGAATTAGAGAAGTCCATTTTTTTTTTACATGATTTCAAGAGCATTAAAGGCAAAAGTATTTTATTTTGTTGTTAAAAACGGGATATACCGGTCAAGCAGAAAAGTCTAGACAATACGTTGAAGGCGATCAGCAATGTTGAGCTGAGCACGAGTGAGGTTGGTAAGATAAGCAACCATCAGAATATCCTGCAGGTGAGTCTGGAAGAGCGTCGAAAACTGCTTTGAATCGATCTTGGGGACAACAGCCAGCATGTCCATAAGATATTTACCAACCACGTTGTTAGGCTGAGTAGTACCATCACAGACGCTGTGCACATATGTAGTAACGCGCTCAAGCATAGCGCGAAGCTCATCAATGGTCTTCTCCAACTGTTCCATATCTGAGACCAACACAGCAACACCGTCTGGCGCTTCAGCACTATCGGTAGCAACCTGAAGAGCAGAAAGTTCAGCATCAGGATACTGAAGCTCATAGGGTAGCGGCAAAAACAGACAGTTCTCAGGATGAGCACCAATTCCAATAGGAGAGCCATAAAGGCACTGAATGGGTAGCTGACCGTTAGACATATCAGTATCCACAACCAAATGAACAGCACTGAATGGGGCAGCTTCACGAGAGTAAAAATCCTGAATCAACGCAGCATACTTGCTCAATTTATTACCAGTTGCATACCACCCAACAATCTGCTCACGTGTATTAGCGCGCTTGTGCAAGGCAAACATTGCTCCATGGTGTTCCATATCAACCTGAATTTCATCTTCAGTTTCAAAATGCGGAACTGCAAAGCAACTACGAATCTCTACAACACGTCCATCATCACTGCGCACTCCTAAAAGTGTACCAATAACACGGTCCTGACTTTCATTGCGACGTAGAAAGTGGTCTAAAATAGAAAATAATACGACTGGATGAATATAGCACTGTTGCGTTGTTGAATTTGCTGTACCAGTCGTTGCAGAAGATGCACCGGTCTTCACTGAACTACCACTGACCAAAGAAGGCAGATTGAGATGAAGCATAGACATTTTTTTTTTTTTTTTTTGCAAAGATTTGTCGCTCCCGTATAAAACAAAACCGGTACACTTGTGCAAAATGAAACTAAAAAAATAATGCCACTGAGCGATTAGAAAAGAATTCTGACAATTGCAGTTTTGTCTTTTGATATGTGATGAGTGAAATTTTACTTGTCAGATGCCAAAGACGAGCCGTTCATATCCAACATTTTTTTTTTTTTACAAGTTCAGCTCAGTTCGGCTTAACGTCTTACGCGGAATGTGCAAAACTTTTTTTCTATGAAAATCTATCATGTGTGACTTGGCTCACGTCACGTGTAGCAAACAACCTGTGACGATAAGGCTTGAGAAGTAAGCTATCTTTTTTTTCAGCTCTTCTTTTTACTTTCACCTTTGGGTGTAATAATTTGAAGACTTTCTTTGGCGTTTATTTCCCCTTTTAAAGAAGGGTATTTGAAGAGATCTCCTTATAAATTTTTTTTCTTGTATTTGACGTAGTTTTAAGTGATTAGAGTGGTAGCAATGTATTCGGCTAGGGTAGTTAATTGCACAGGACGTGCGACTAGATTAGCGTTTGGACAGCGTGGCCTTTCAACATCGTCTGGTGAGTGCACTGGACATGGGTCAATGATGTTTAGTGTGCGTCGCTATTCGGTATCCGGCAAACGTGCGCCGGCTCTTGCTACTTCTGCAGGCACAGGACAGGAAGGGCAGCAACAACAGAATCAACAGCGACAACAGAATATTGCAGCTGCTATTGAGGGAGCTAGTAATAGAAACAAGGTTCCAAAGTTTACAATGCCTCAGTCCGAGTTTTTGACAGCTGATCTGTTCTCTCAGCACCGGCAGCTGGTAGACATTTTTGAAGCAGAGCGTACAGCGATGGATGCAGGTAGCACACCCAGGGCATCATTCAAGACTTTATCTGAGATTATAATGTGTAAGGGACAGAGTCCAGAGGAGGCAAATGTACCACATAGTAAGCTGAAGCAAATATACGCAGCACCTGCTTCTGTTTATATGCGGATTACGCCTAATGCAATGGTCCCAGAGGCCATGCGTTTGGGTCCTCTTTCGGAGCCCCTATTGGGAAAAGATACATTTAATGATGGCATTGGCTCGTTGCAGATTGGTAGCGGCGAAGAGGCGAGGGAGTTTGTGGAGGAATTCTTTGATACAATTCTTGACAATGCTAAAAACGCACCATCTTCTGGTACTTGGAGTATTAGAAGGGAAAGAAGTGTGGCGCGTATGTATCATTCTCGTTGGATGGCAAATGAGATGGTCGATCCTGTGGATGGTATTAGTGGTAATGTGGATGGTGGACTACAAATGTCCAGTGTTCTGCGTAAGCGTAAGACTAAGATGAACAAACATAAACATAGGAAGCTGCGTAAGAGAACTCGCGCTTTGCGGAAGCGCCTTGGTAAATAAAGTCTATTTTTTTTTTTTGACTATAGATGTTGTGTTTATCAAATTGAAAAACAAAAGATTTTTTTTTTTTGCCACTATTCTGATGCCATTGACGCATCACCATCGTCATCAAGCACCTTGGAAGAAGCTTTAGATTTTTTGCCACCTCCTTTGAGTTCTGCAATGACTGCTTCGGCATTGTCATCATCGTCATCGCCGTCGTTATTTTCAGAGCCCTGTAGGCCAAGTAGCGGCTTTTCCTGGACGGGATTGGCCTGAACAGTGGCATCACCAAAAGTCGAGCGAATATGTGGGTTTGTTGACATATCCCAAATGCGTGTCTCACCACTTGACCCACCAATAGCCAAAAGCATGGGCTCATCAGGACAGAATTTGGTGGCAAATACACCTCCAACATCGGGGTTGCGGCTGACAACCATGCTTGGTTTGTTGTCACGGACATCCCAGACCTTGACTGTCTCGTCGGCTGAGCCAGTGACCAGAATACCACTAACGGTCGGATGCTGGTCCATGGCAGAAACAGCCTCGTCGTGAGCAGCCAGTGTGTAAATTGGTGATGCGCCTTTACCCTGCTCAGCAGCGCGAATATCGAAATAGCATATGGTACCAGTCTCTGTAGCTGAATAAAAGTGAGATGGGCTGTGTATGTCCCACATAACACTCTCAACATCAGCGTCAACTGACCACCAGCTGACAGCATTAGGTGCACGCGAATCAAATGCTGCAACACGTCGGTCGTAACCACCTGTAAGCATAACTGAAGCTTCCGTTGGATGCCATTGCACAGACTGAACCTTGTCTTTGTGGTGGCTATATGATTGTGCACACTTGCCTGTGTTCAGATCCCAAAGCTTTACGGTCTTGTCAGCTGAAGAACTTGCCAGAAGATTGCGTGCATTTTTGTTCCATGATAATCCCATGATTGCATCCGTGTGGAACTCGCTGTGGGGCTTGCCTCGGACCTTGCGCAGTGCTTTCTTGTCGGTAGTACCAAGAACTAAATCAGGATACATAGCGTCAAGCGTGTCAAGATCCCATAGCTCGATCCGTGGTTCAAAGGTGGCTACGGCAACATAGTTGCCCCCACCGGGCTGCTCGGCCTTCTTGCCAACGCGATAGTCCAGCCATTCAACTGCAAGTGGAAATGCCGGAAGCATAAAGTCATGATGGACAAAAAGGTTGTCGCTGTCGCCCTCGTATACACACACCTCTACATTGCTGATATCATCCTCAGTTTTGGCCACCAATAACATATTGTCACTGCTAAATATCTGCACCTCTGCTTCCTCGTCGTCTTCTATGTCTTCCCCATCCTTTGCTGTAATGTAGGGATCCTCCTCACCATCTTTGTAGTACGAAAGTCCCTTGATATTGCTAAATATATTTGCCCCAGCTGCTGCATCATGTTCACTTTCCTCAGTATCGCCAATGTCACTGCCGTGCACACTTACATCCGCCTCATCCTCATCATCGTCATAGTTCTCAAGATCAAATTCCTTGAGTGCAGGATCATTCAGGATCTCGTTGTCAAGCTTTGACTTTTCTCTGAGCTCCTCTTTTGCCTCTTCGATCTCTGTAGCAGCCGTCTTTTGAAGCCGTGTATACTCCTCCTCGGTCATTTCATATTTGAGGGGCTTTTCGGCGGCAACGCCCTTCCTAACCCATGCTAGTGCTGAAATCATAGTGATAATATTCAAAATACAGCTTGTAGAAGAAGTGCGAGCAGATCAGAGAAGAACTACGTCGTGCTCCAAATACTGGGCACGACCACCACCATCATCAAAAAAAAAAAAAAAAAGTTCGTTGAATTGCTGATCAGCCTTGGGTCTGATCGTTAATCACGTAATATTTGGCCGATCGCTGCACGCGATGGGTTTGGCTGGTATTCTGGCGTTAACATGTGTTGGTCGTACAAGCTTGCTCCCTATTCCACTGTGTTGTCTGCTGCATCTCTTCTCTATTTTGCATTCAACTTGTGTTTATATATATATTCAGCTCCCACTTTTTATCTTTATAGCTTGTGCTTTTATCCGCCATTTACCAGAGACTAAAATGAGCCAGCGGACTCCAGGTGTCACTGCAGCTGCTCTAGCTGAAGCTGAAGCAGAAGCAGAGTCAGCAGCTTCAGCGCGCGCCAATATAAGTGCATCCACAATAGTGACTACACCAGCAACAATAACAGAAACACCAACTGCTACCACAACACCGGCTGCCGGATATGGTGCAGAAGACTGGACAAGCCTTAATTATCTCAACGAAGGCATGTTTGGTAGCGTCGATAGTCGCACGCGATCTACATCGGGATCCACAGTATGGCGGTCAGGCACAACTGGACCTGGAAACAGCGAACTTTTGTCTAGCGCATCGACATTTCCTGTTGACCAGGACGCGGGTATGCGCGGCCATGGCATGTACATGCACGGCGTACTCGATGAGGGCATTGTTCGTCTGGAGAACTGCACAGAAAGTAGTGAGCCAGATAAAGTCAACGATTGCCTTTCAGAGATGACTAGCTATCTGGATCAATATGCTAATGATTCCACTAAGATGGCGGCGGCTGGTATTTCTGGGTGGTATCCAGACGGCGCCTTACGTCTGTTGAGCCATCACATGCCCCGCCTCTTATCGCATTACAAATGGTATATACGTGCACGGGCTTACAAGCTATTACGGAGGCTGCCATCGCCTAGGGCGCTAGAGTATTGCAATCGCTATATGGAACTTTGCGTCATTCACACACTTTCGCGCGACGATAGCGCACACGAGGAGCGTGAGCAGGGACTCAAATATATTCGATGGACTATGCGATTTGACGAGGAACTATGGCTGCTGGGTCCGCATGTTCTAAAGGCACTGATGTCAGTGGCAGAGCAGGTGGACGACCGCATGCGTAACATCTGTCTGGAGACACTGAGTGAAGTTCTAGTAATTGCACCCGAGCGTCTGCAATATGCAAATGGGATC
Organism: Coemansia reversa NRRL 1564; assembly: GCA_002705745.1. NCBI lineage: Eukaryota > Fungi > Kickxellomycota > Kickxellomycetes > Kickxellales > Kickxellaceae > Coemansia > Coemansia reversa. Next base: position 73,852 of record KZ303548.1, on the reverse strand, counting down.
CGTACGCTAGTGCAAGCTTCGCTCGATGGACCATGGTCTATATCGATTGCTATATCCAGTACGCTGTCGCATATGTTTGATCGTCCTGAAACACGCCAGTATGCTCATGCAGGCATTACGCTTGGCGGCATCATCAGTGCTTTGACCGAACCGCTGGGCAAGGACCAGATGTTAGCTGAGCGCGCCAAGGTGGCAGCGTTTATGTTGACACAATTCCTAAAGTCGTGGAGCGGCATTCAGTACTTTTTGTCGGACCAGCGTAAGGACTTGGCAGCGTTAGTAGAGTCACTATCCTTGGCAGACTCTAACTGCAAGATCATTCTGGGAATGCTGCTGGAGCTATTCGGGCTATCAGACGAGTTTGACACAATCCAGTTTCAGCAGCAACCGCGCTTCGATGTTGAGTTGCTCTCGCCTTTCCATCTTCCGACATACACTATCACACAAACTGCTGCACGAACACGTTTATTCCCAATTGACTACATGCGTACGTTGCTGCTAATGGTGTTTATCGATGAGGGATTGGTGGAGGCTTTGGTTTCAGTTGCGCTGGACTTGCAGCAGCCTGATATTGCGGATGCCAGCTCTACTTTGCTCAAGTGGCTGGCCCAGCATCCGCATATGCCGCTGCCTGAGAAACATGTTACACGCTTCCAGACCCTTCCGAAGCTAATCAACAGCGCTCTGTCAGAGGGTTCGACACGGTCCCTAGGAGCTAAACGCGTTATTTGCAAGATTGAAGGGATTCCGAGCTTGTCTATGGGCCAGCTTCCCAGCCAGAGGATGGACTCGTGGGCTTCAAGTTTGGCATCAAGTGTATTCTATCGTCAACATCTTCAGCAATGTCAGCTGCAAAAAGCATTGGCATCGCAAGACTCTGTGCGCACGCGCAATGGCAATCATATAGCTAGACTAGACCAGTTAAATGGATTTGGAACCCAGGATGTATCGACGGTAACAGGGGGGATGTTGGGTTCGAATGGGTCTACGGCAAAGGGCTTTGGCGTACATGGTAGCTTCAGCACTGTTGGGACTTCAAAGGGATTGGCAGCTGGGCTTAAAGACAATGCTGTGCGCGCACTTCGCAGTAGTGCATCCACGGGTAACCTAAAGGCTGCTGCTGCTGCTTCTGGTTCAACTGGCAATAACAGCAGTGGCGTAGCACAACCATTGCTTGGTACTGTCAATGAAGGTGCGACAATTCTTAGAAACAATGGTCAGACAAGCACTGATACGAAAAGTTCCACAAGCTCAAAGGGCCGTCGATCGCTTGATATTGTGCGCAACACTCAGCAACAACAATCAAAACATCTTCCACCATTGCTTTTGCGTGGGCTGGCTCAGACCCCCAGTGCCAAGTCACAATCACAGTTTGGGAACTTGCCTTCATTGAATTCTTCCTATGTGCAGATCGATGCTGGATCACATTTAAACACAAGTAGCATCTACAGCCAAAATTCTGTTACAACGCAGGATGCTTCTGGCGTCGGCAGTCTGGGCGATTCTCTAAGCACTGGTACTTCGACGCCATTATCAGCAATGCCAATGCCAGCCACTTCACTTTATTCGCGTTCGCGCACAAAGTCTCGTAGCCGCAGCCGCAATTCTATTGTTATGACAAACAACAACGCAAGCGTCGAAGAATCATTGCTAAACTCGCTTATAAAAGAATCCCGAGTTACATTGGATGATAACGCAATGCGGTGGAACTGGGATGTGATCCGGTCGATAATTCTTGGTCCCATGTCGCAGTCGCGACGATTACCAGAGGAAGTATCAATTAGCGGATTCTTGACCAGACTTTCGCGTTTTTTCCACCCTGCGTCACTAGAGTTCTGTGATTTGAGTCGTACTACAGGAAACGAGGAGTATTTGGAGATTGGACGGCATCTTATTCACATTCTTATTTCATCGGCGGATGGGCTGCTACTAATTGATGAGAGTCGCTTGTTGCCTGGAATTGTCGATGAGGTTTTAAAGCAAAACAGCTATGCGCGGAGAAAAAGCCGCGAAGAGTCATGCTTCTCGTTTGCGCGTTTGCAAATGACCATGTCGCCAGGATATTTTCACTTTTTAAGCGAGATCGATAGTAGCATCGGTGGAGATAGCTTGCTTGAGCGCGCCCGACTATTTGACGCGTACTATCAGGTTGTCGAGCTATCGGATCAAGTTTTACTTATACAGTACATCTTGGCCAGCATGAGCTATGCAAACGAAGGCCATGCACGCAATATTCTGCGCAAGGTTGCCTCATCATCGCAAGAGTCGTTAAGGCTGCTGGTGCCAAGTTTTCTCTTGTATCTTGCATCTGATTCGCATTGTCGTCCAGGTTCTATCAGTGCATGGGCAATCGAGGTGTTACTTGATCTAATTTACGATTCGTCACCAGTAGTGCGTAGTGCTGCCGCGCAATGCCTTGTACTGGTTATTGATTTGGCAACTGAGAATCCACAATTAGGCAAGAGCGAGAGTGAGGCGCGAATTGCTTATTTACTCGATTTGCAGCCAATGTTTGATCTGGCTGTAGTGACTGATATCCGGCCACTTGTTTTGCGGATAATTGCTACAGAGAGCGGGTACACATATCTGAAGGAACAGGGCATTGTTGATAGCGAAATGGAGGCCTGGGGTGCACTCGAGGGCATATTCTATGTGCAGTCGATTGAATTGGATGTTGCACGGGCACTGGCATACGGCCCATTGTTTAGCAGCAGCTCGGATGGGTCGATGATGATGACGACTAGCTCGCAGACTCCATCCACCCCTGCACATCTGTTTGGGGAGCTGACGAAAAGCACAGGCGGGCGTGAGTTTTTGCAGGAGTTTGAAATTCCACGGCTGCTATTTGAGACGCTTGCTAACATTCCGTGGGACTCAGCTCTGCCTACGGACATTACTGGGCTGAAGGCCACGCTCTGGGCTATTGGCGCCATTGGGGCTTCTAGGGACGGCTATCTGATGCTACAGTCATACAATGTGATTGACAAGATTATCGAGGTTATGCATCAGACCACATCGCTGTCTCTCAAGGGCACCTGTTTGTACGGACTGGCGCTTATCTCGCGGAATATGTTTGCGGCGGAAGTTTTCCGGGAGAAGGGTTGGCTTTTGTGCAGCTCTTGCTACGGCAACTATGAATTTGCAGTTCCCAAACGCCTAGAGACAGTTTTTAATGCGGATGGGTGGGCGTCAAAGGGACTTTTGGATGGCACTTCCGTGCTTAGCGAAGAATCAATGAAAGAGCCTGATGTTACAGAAGACCTGGACTCAGTGCAGAAGGAGATTATTGAAGCGGTCATCCGAATGAGCAATCATGTCATGGTCAATACTGCATCTAAGACGCTGATGCGGCTGCGCACCTCTCATCCACACTACTTCCGTCTTATGCCTCTGTATTGCAAGGCGATTCACCTGTTGGGCAAGTACCGTTATCGTCTATCAACGCGACGTTTTATATATGATGTTTTTGATGTCAATCTTGCCTCGCTTCATGAAGAAATGATTGAAGTAGCTGTCGCAGCGGCAATGTCGGATCAGGAGCACGAGCATGAATTGTCGCAGCAGATGCGTGGTGCTTTGAGCGCTGATGCGGGTGGGGTAAGCAGGCGTTTTTCATCATCTAGTCAGCATTTTTTGCAAACTGATAGTGCAACTCAGCGCAAGCGTGCATCAACACTGCAGGGACTCACATCGTCGGTATTTACACGTCGTCTTACTAATGGTCTAATCGACAACATTCGGCCTGCCAGGACGGGTACACATACTGCAGGTGCTGGAACTACTCGAATGCCGCCAACTCCTGCAGCTCCAAACGATAATAGTGCTAGCAACATGGTTGTTTAGGATTTTTAATTCCTCCTATATTTATAATCTGTTTTTTTTTGTTAGCTTTTTTCCGTTTGTCTGCCCATGGACAACGTTGGATAAGATAAGCAAATGCGCGATATCTGTTAAATTTCAGTTAAATTCCGGACATCTGATTATTAGTTTATATAAAAGTAGAACTGATCAGGCAACATTGTCTAGCATGTAGAATTTTCTGAAAACTTGTAATAATTTATTTCTTTCTTCTGCTTTAAACTAATTAAACAAAAATAGTTGCAAATACAATACTATCCTACACAAGTAAAAGATATTAAAAAGCATAAAGTTAACTATTTAAAAAGGTCCTCAAAAACAACTAAAGAATTTGTATCGTAAACAATGTCGAAGAAATAAACATACACTCAATTGTAGGAGTTATTGGGAGTTTAGCCTTTTTAAAAAAAAAAAAAAAAAAAAAAAGTGCATAAAGGATGTTATATCAAAAGATGTGAAATTATTACCAAACACAAGTTATTAGAACGACAAGCCACTGCCTTGGATAGAAGATAACATGTAAATTACAGATAGTCCACACTAAATTATTAATATTACAAGCGCTGCAAGAAAAAAAAGCAAGCAGTTCAAAAACACAGACATTACAACAATATTCAGGTAGTCACCACTAGTCCAAGCCAGGAGCAAGCTTTCTTACAAATATATATTAGATTTTGTTGACTAGTTTAAAATCAAAGGCATTTGATTAATTTTCAATTATTGCGGTCTATCCCAATATCCCGCTCTCTGTCTGCCTGTTTTCTCTGGTTCCGAAGGAGTTCTCTTATTGATTTTCGTAAACCACGGACAGATTGAGAGTTTTCACCTTTGTGCACAGATACGTTTTCAGGATGCTGGTCATCTGACTTGCTTATATTGTGTGCTTGTGCTCTTCGATGCTTGGCACGGTCTTTGTTGCGGCCTCGCATTTTGCGAAGGTACTGCTCGTTATCATCACCTTTAGCTTCAAGCGCAGAATTTGCTTCATGCATTAATTCATTGTACCCGTTCTCGCGTTTTGCTCGAAACCTGCTGGATAGGAATAGATATCCAACAGGATTTTCTTGGTTATCCACAAGTGCCAGCCATCCATGGTAGTCACGCACATCATGCAGCTCTTTTAGGGGAATAGTGACGCGGCCAACCACGGAATCTATTTGTGTACCATCAGTGATCAAGGATATCTCGACCAGTGTGTTCGTGTAGAATCCTTCTGTAAAGTAGCTTTTAGAACAAAAGTGCGGCTCACCATCATTGTTATCTACGGGGTCACAAAAATCTAAATCTTTGCCTACACGAATAAGCACATATTGACTTTGGTAAATCGAGTTTGAGTAGGCAGTATCTTTGCCCTTGGCAATTTCTAGACGCATTATTCCATTACACGGTTTGGCTTCTTTATCCCAGGTATCGTCATAACAGCTGGTCTCTCTATAGTGCGCATAAGTCCAGTCATCAAACCAGTTGAACAGTGGACGAAATATCCTTGAGTAGTCGAAAAGTAAGATTCTACCCAGCAGCCAGACTCTATAAAGAAACTCATACATTGCTGTGGAAGCCACAAAAGACACAAATGCAAGTAGAATGCATAAGAAAAAAAAAAAAGCTAAACAAAAGAAAGATACACGTGCATTATTTCAAGATTTGTTTTCCTGTAAGAGAAAGACAGGATACAAGTTCAGCTGGCATGTAGAATTGCAGGAAGCTTGAAGAGCCAAGAAGGATGTGTAGAATCTACTCATTTTTTAATTGGCTTTTGTAGTTTTCTTGGGAAAAGTGGGGGCTGTGAAAAAGACGTTTTGCATGACAATTCTGCGCCTGGTGCATCTCCTGCAAAGGAGAGGCCAAAATTTTGGTTTTTGTCACTGATCGTGCTCTATGAAAGTATGTGTATATCAATGGCAGAGTGGAGACAGTGCAATGAATCTGCGTGTACATTGCTACATGAAATGTGTGGATGCGCGTATTTCATGCACAATGGCATGCAAAAACAAGAATCGTTTTTATCTCTACTTGGATGTTTTTTTTTTTGTAAATGGATTCTACAGTATAGTGGGTCTTCTCTTGATGGTAATTTAAACTTTTGAGTAAGCTTTACTTATGATTTTCTGAAAAGTAGTTTAATGGGTATTTTTTAAAATAAACAAATAATTACAGATTTACTTTTGTTTGTGATATGGTGGTGGGGGAGTGTGGTTCTTGTGTCCAAATAAGTGCACCGCCCTGAATTCTTGTCAACTCCATGTTTAGATCCATGTCCGAGTTTCTAGGCGCTAAACATCTCTTCAATTTATTTTGTTAGAAGGTGCTAGTAGGCCAATCACGGTTCTGTGAAGTCAAAGTATTGTTGACGGTCTGTGCGGCTCTGATTGCTATGTTGAACATTATGAGTGACGGTAATTGAAATTTGGTGGCTTAAAGCTTGATCGGTCAAGTGACGGTTGTTAAGAAGCGTGAAGAATTTAGATAAGAGCTTTTCTAATGGAAACTAGTGTTGTGGAGTAGAATTTGTGGTAGTGCTATTAGCGTGCTTGTGTGTGTGAGAATAATGAAAGTGAAAAAAAACTGGTCAGAGGAGTCGGAATTAGCGATTGTTTTTATAGGCAAAGGCGCGCACTGCATATTGCCTTTTTTTTCAATGGAAGAGGCGAGATGGATGAGGAAAGGGGTGGGTCGCAAGGGTGGGTGAGTTAGTATGAGATGTATGTGTAGAGCGGCGCAAGCAAATGCACAGAAAAAAAAGCAGCGCAAATGGCAATGTGCATAACAAACACCACATTTTTTTTAGGCGCGCCATCCCTGTAACAACCGTGCATTACACGCATATCTTGCTGCGGCAAAGGGTTTATCTCTAAAGATTTTAGTCTGCTCATCTGGGGTTTACCCCCATCGCCTCCAATATTAGATCGACCGCTGTGTAGTTGGGGAGCGTTTGGTTTACTACCCCCCCCCCTTTTTTTTTCCCAACAATCTCAACTTACCGCTGCAATTACTGTAACAAAAGAAAAATAAACCACAGACCATGTTTAGTTTCATCTTTCAGCCAATGCACGTATTTCCAACAGAGGGAAAATGGCATGTTTGCAGAGAAGGATATGTATTTTTTCTTTAACATATACTGAGCACTCACAATAAAAGTGAGTGAAAAAAATCGAGAAGGACGATCCTCAACACAAAATTGCCAGTTGTGCCGCTGTTGAAGCAAGGAAAGGCGTTTCTGGAATGCAGAAAACGCCGCCTACCCCAAGATCCAACTAGCACGAACGCCTCCGCTCATTTTTACGCCAATTATTATCAAGAAAATGTCTGTCTCTCTTGTTCTATTATTGACATCTCGGCGAAAAAGGTAAACATATGTGCCAATGGTTTGAGAAAGAACGTGTGTGTCTGTTTGTATGAGAGACAGGGATCAAGCAAGTGGCGGGGGTACGCAGTCTTTGTTTGGAGAGGAGCTGCATCCATTTAGAAGGGGGTTATTTTACCCCTGATAAACACACTTTGCTCAAGAAAGAGTATGTATGGTTCTTTTGGAAGAAAAATATATTTGACCCTGTGTCAGTTTATATCTTTTTGTTGTTAATTGATTATCTCGACGATGACAGACATGTTAGCACAAATGCCAGAGTATTACAATATTTGTCAGAATGATGTTTTGCACATATTGGTTTTTTTTCCCAACAGAGTGGACTGTGAGGTTTGTTTCATAGACGGTATTTCAGGTTGCATGAGAATTCAGACACTGAAACAATGGGGATTTAGCTGAATGGATAGCTGATGTGAGGAACTTATGCGCCGATCAGCTGCTATCCACGAAGAAGACACATGCGGAGAATTAGATCAAATGGTATACTTGTTTAAGATATGAAACCAACCATCGTTGGCGTAAGATAAGCAAGAAGACAATAGTTTGAGGGGCTTCTCATTCCAGTTAGCCAAAAATGTGGCCCGGTGAATTGTGCGCAGACAAAAAAAGACGTTAATTTGCATGACGTAATATTACATCTCTCTCTTCTTTATTACTCAGTGCCACTGTAAATTTAAATAACCACAGTTTTCCTGTTTTTATTTTTTGAGTAGATGGATATTTATTAAGGCGCTAAATAGCTACTCGGCGCTTACAAAAATAGAGAAAAATGCCCACAGCATACCGCTTAAAATTTCCGCACGTATCCTTCGTGCTACTCGCGTGCATTCTTTGTTGTTTTCTGCAGGTGTAATGCCAGCAATTATTTGCATTGAAGTTTTCGCAGTCGGTATATGCTTAGTGTAAATCGTTGTGAGAGGTGTATATTTTTTTTTGATTCTTTAATGCGGATAGAATATTCAATTGCGCCTTTCTGAACGCGAAAGGCGCCAGAGTTGAAGAAGAAAATGTAATATGTATTTTATTTGTGAAGTTTTGTTTTAAAACTTATCTATGTATACGCTTATTGCAACATCAGTTGTCGGCATAATTAATTAAACAATAAGCACACCATAAACAAGTGCAAAGTGGATGGTGAAAAGCATTGCACACAAAAGACTTTGAATACAACTATTCTTTCTCTAACTCAAGCAACAAAGGAGTCAGAAGAAAAAGTATTGGATGATTTTTTAAATATAAAACTTCGGATTCCATTCCAAATGAGCTCATCCCGAATGAAGGGTGTTGCATTGTTTTTTTGTAAATTGTTTATGTCTGCGTATATGTATTGACAATGACAAGTGCAGCAAATGCAAAAAATAAAAGTGCTTGCGTGATTTGTGGGCCGGAGCTTGCCGCAGTGCTTGGCTCTGGTAGACAAAGACGACCATTGTTGTTCCATACATTTTGCGCTGCCGGATGCAGTGCTGTGCTTGATGTGCATATACTCAATAGTGACTTGAACCATTTGCTCTTTGATTGCTGCATATTCACAAGTAATATTTTAACAATAGCAAATGGGATACTCACATCTCTGCTTATCTTTGAGGTTTTGTTTGCTAGGCATTGTTTAATTAATATCTAGACGATTTTGGTTAGTAACTACTTTAAGAGAATCACAGCAATAAACATTAAATATAAACATTCTTTTAAATTGCAGCTTGTGAATACACCATAGAAGCACACAATTTATAGGTAATAAGAAAACAGATTATATATAAATCTTTAAAATCTCTAGAGACAGCACAATCACTATTGTATACATAAATTAATTACAATTACTTGTTTTAAAATGTAAACCAGCTATTAGTTGTTAAAAAAGCAGACGAATATTGATGGGTGCTGGTTTAATTTGTCTATTTTTAGGTTACAAACTAAATAGAATGCAGATTTTTTTAATGTAATCAATTTTTCTACTAAACACGTCTCACTCTTATGGTTGCTATTAATAAATTAACTTGGAGTGTATACTAATAATCAAAATAAAAACTAAAAGCCACCATTGTATTTATTGCCTAAGCACACAATTCATAGCACGCAATCAATGAGCTGGATCTTGCGCCCAAATACATTATTGGATACTAAAAACACTGCAGATAAACGAGTTTGCTTACTGTAGAATGATAAAATACATTTGTTTTTTTTTTCTGCAAAGATAAACACACTAATGTCCCACAGTTATTGAGTAAACCAGCGATCCAAGCTTTTTTTTTAAGTAGGAATAAATTATTGAACCAGAGACTATTTTCTATGAGCTACTCTAATAGAAAAATGCTTCAAGCCGTATCGCAATTAATATATAACAGATTTTTGTTTAAATTAAAATTAAAATAACTTTGCAATAGATGTTGGCAAGTTATAATATATTAAAAAGAAAGTATATATGCTAATCCAAATAGTGGTAGTATAATAGTAACTCTACTACTAATGCTTTTCTTGTTGCTTTTTTTTACCGATTCCCATCTTAATTCTAAACATTAGAATTAAAATAACCACTGGTTTAGACTCTCTACACGCATTTCTTTCTGTGCAAAGAATAATGAAATCCAGGTATGTTTCAAGTGCTAAAATGGTATGTCTCCTATTTATAAGCTACAACAGCCCATTAGACGCTGTCAAAGTAATAGCAGCCACTCCAAATTACAACATATGTAACAACATCCATCCAGGGCATTAAATGTTATTCTTAATCAGGAACACGCATATTTAGATATCAATGAACTGCTCTCTGTTTAGTTGTTGTTATAAAGTACGCAGACAAATCTATTGAGTATTGCACAAAGTATAGCCCAAAACAAAGGGGGAGGCGCTATTAATTCAACTGCGAACTCCCTTCACGACCACTGTTGCCGTATCTTAGACGTCCTTTGTTCCGAATAGGAATTCCTACACCCTGCAACGCCAGTTTTTTTGTCAGAGCTGTAGATTCGTCTACACCAGGAAAATCCTTTGGCGAATACACATAAAAGGGCTCCGAAAGCACATTACATAATATTCTAGTAGATTCAGTTGCCTCACGGTTAGTGTGAGGAAGCTGCAAAAGCGAGAAGCGTAGACGATACGACCCAGGATGCCGAACCCTTATATCTGGAAAACAGAAAAAGCAGCCTTGCTTATCATCCAAGTCACGTACATGGTGGGCTGAAGACACCAATGTTCCTAACCCAATTTGTTCATATGATCCGTCGGCAGCACCACTCGCCTGTCTGTCTGCATTAGATGTATTTTCGGACGTTGTCGCAGCCACACTCCTTCCTGTCATACGTTCAATTGTTCCCGACTCGTCGAATAACGTTGCATGCATGACAAAGGTATGTTCCCAAAGCATTCTACAAAATGACCATTACAAAAAGTAATGGTATAATAAAAAAAAGCTGTAGCTGCATTAATATAAACATTTGAATATTCAATGTTCCATGGTAGCTATACTAACCAGTAAAACAAGTGATGAGCTAGTGTGCCTAGCCGTCATCGCGATATGCAGACGAATAACCAAAACCCCCCCCCAGGAAAGACATTTGAAATATGCGACTATCAACAACGCATAGTGCATATATTGAAAACACACGTGTATGTTTTTAATATTCATTTAACGATAACCCAATTTTTTTTTTGTTAGAATAACTTACTTTTCATCTTCAATTCCATCGTGTCTGATAATCGTTAGCTTGACAATAGGGCAAGGATCAACTGGTCGTCTATCTCGTTCACCTGGACCCATTGATCTAGCTCGCTTGGGTTGCTGAACAATAGTCAGCATATGCGAATATTGAGACCAGTAACTCGTCGACATTGACTAGCTCAGAAATAAAAGTGAACAAAAAATATTGGAGAAAGATACGCGAAAATTGGTAATGGATATAGATCCAATTGTGCGGTATAAAGCCACCAGATCTAATAAAAGATATACAAGCGTAGAGTAAATCCAAATAACAAAAAGTTAATTAGAAAGCTTTTAAGAAAAAACAAACAGCGTTCAATATGATATAAAGAAAACATAATATTATTTTACAGTTGTCGGACTGCAAGTAAAAGGACAAGCGAATGCGAACAAATACAGATGGAAATACAAAAAGGTAATTTGGCGGCAAAGCATAAAAGTTTGTGGTAAAGAGATGACAAAGAAGTAACAAAAATCATAGTACCAAATAGATACATCACTGTGTACCGTGGTATCGGTGCATTATTTTGGCAGTATGATAACAAAGCTTTGACTTTTTTTTTTTTTTTTTTTTTTTTTGACCAAATACTATCGCATTGTATAGTTTGCAACGCGTTTGTGTAAATAAAAAAGGCGACCAATTCACGCAATGATAAAAGACTTAAGCATGTGTTGTAAACCCAGAAACAGGGTAAGCGCAAATAGTTGTGAAAAAACACCAATTTTTCTATCCTGTCAGTAGAGTCAGCAATATCAGTTGCTTTACTAAGGACAAGGATTTTTTTGCTGTGGAGGTTGATAAAGTGTGTGAGTGAAATGGATGCTACGTACAGTTTTTCTTCTATGTGGCGTAGCTCTTAGATACGAGATAGAACGAGAGAATACAATAGCGCGACGGCAGACCAGTGTAAAGTTAAAACAGTCATAGAGACTGTTAGCAAAACAAAAAAAGTGTAGTTGATCGTGATAGACAAAAGAGATACGTGTGCAAAGACGGAAAACAGAGAGGAGAAATGGGTAATAGAGCGAGGATATCCAAGTGCCTAAAAGAAAGAGTCGCAGAATGTAAGAAAAGGGGGCCACGTTTCTGGTAGCGCAAAAGTATCAAGCCAAAACTTTTTTCTTTACCATTTTCCGCGACTGACTGCAACGATGGCAGTGAATGAGGTAGTTGGTGGTGGGGGGAGGGGATGTGCAACTCTCCCTTTGAGCGGGAAAAAGGCGGTGTTAGTGCATTTTCCAGTGGTACGGACCATGCTCTTCTGGAAACAACAGTATTTTTCACTTTGGGCGTGTGGGGGGGAAAAGGGAGGCCTGACGATACCAACCAGTGGGGGATACTCCTATGCAAGTGGCTGGTGAAATACCCACGGGAATGTGCAAAGGCGTCTCGGTTTTCCTGCCTTGCACGAACTCCCTCGCCTACTCGATTGTTCCCCAAAGCGGCAACCTGCATGGCCGAATCTGGAAATCTCTCCCTCTTCCTTCTTACAAACTACCCTGGAGCAAGGTTTTTTTTTTTTTTTTTTTTGACAGAGACTTTCGACAACATAACGTGCCCAGCGTATGGTTTCTTTTTGCTAACATGAATCGGTATGATCTTTGACCGGATAAAGGAAAGGGTTTTTGTGAGACGTGTCTTTAATACATATTGCGCCTATAGAACCAAGAATGTTTCTTGGTACCCAAGAAGGAAGCAAGACGGGTACAAAGCGTGCTTGCAAATCGTTAATGTACACATATATCTCGCACTAAAAAGATGAACAGACAATGGACGGAAATGACGCAGTGTATGCATTGTTGTAGGGCTTCGAGGAACAGTGGAACACACACCAACAAATAGATTGGGATTTTAGAAGCAAGCGTGCAGATACAGATTGTGGCGTGGGTCTGTTGTTCAGCTTGTTGTTAACTAGTAGTGGGATTTCTCTAGAGTCATTGCGGGTAGTTCTGCAGTTAAATGCCCGCTTGTTGGTCGGTAACTATTGGAATAAAAGCGTTGCAGCTGTTACTCTGTTGGCCTAATTTGTCTCATGTCACTCTATCGAAGGCTTGTCATTGGTGAAGCCACTATTGATGCAGGAAAGTACAGCGGACCAGTTTTTCGGGAAAAACTGGTGATTAGATTTGCAGCAGCAAAAAGCACACGTCGAATGTAGACCATTTATTAAAAGTAGACTGTGACTAAGGTCACGAGTAGCAGAACTCGCACAGTAAATATTTTTGAAGGCCGGTATTCGGCTGTGTAGGGACAGTCTTGAAAACATAAACCTAACTATATTTTTTGTTGCAAAAACCTCTTATCTGGCTTGTCCGACAAAAAAATAAGAAGAGAGTAGACGCAACCAAATTTCGATGCTGAGCCTGCATCTTTGTTTAAAACTGTTAATTGTTTGACGATCAGTATCCAAGTGGATATCCTTGTGCAGATCCCACAGGCAAGTCAGTGCAGCGGCATTTTTCGCTTACTTTCACATATCCGACGCAAAATCCAAATGTATATTACAAATGTGACAACAATAACCATAAACGAGTCTATATTTCTCTACAAGAAGATCATCTGGCTGCTGTCGTTCTAGTGCTGCCTTTATCACCTTGTTGCTTACTAGCGTATAACCAATAAAGACTTAATAAGCAACTACTAGCATTTTTCCATTGAGCACCAGTTATTTCGCAGACCTTGGTGAGCTTAATCGCTATCCGGTTTATTTGCAACATGTATCTGATGCACATTTGTAGGACAAAAAACTCCACATTATCATCATGATATTTAGAGTACAAGATGTCTGAGTTGACATTTAAGCCTTATTGGCAACCAAACTTTTTTATGGATATTTCTTTCTTCACATATGCTGGATAGAGATGTAATAGACATAGCATCTGGCTTTTTTTTTGACTGCATTTTTTTTGTATCCCTTTTTGTATCCATATAATCTGGAATATAGCAAATTAGCCAAAATCAGATATGCACGTGACATGTGTATGTGTGATGCTAGGCTTGACCCTTGGCTAGTGTTCTGCATGCCCATAACACCCCTTACAACAATATTATAGTAAAACATAATAGTTTTCTATATTATGCCCGTTGCTAGGCTTATACCTTTTAATCATTATATTATCAACGCTGCTTTTTTAACAACTATTTTATTGCTTTTACTAGCTTTAGAACTTCTGCAGGTACTTTCATGAAAACCTTAATCCCTAAGCATTTTTAACCCCCCCCCTCACAAAGGACTTGGAAAGCCTACTCAACCCCTATAAACAACAATTACAGCAGATATAATTGATTCTTTATGGAAAACATACACAGCGGACATAGCTGATTATTTACAAAACCCAATGCATCCAGTTGATTCCTTTATGACAGACAACTATACT
>KZ303548.1:0-58314 GCA_002705745.1 Coemansia reversa NRRL 1564 | reverse complement strand
CACCTAAAACTACTTATAGAGAGTAATATTTGTTCCTAATATAATGCTGGGGGCTGAGTAGTGCTCTATGCAGTGCTGAGGATTGAGTGGTGCTCCGTGAAGTACTGGGTGGGGGCTGAGTAGTGCTAGGGTGAACTAGAGACAATTAAAGCTAACTATAAGGCTAACCTTGCGAATGTAAATAATAAATCATCCTGCGTCTACTACGAATAAAGCTGCTGTAATTGAATTAACTTGCAGAAAATATACCAGCAAATGACTACATCAAATTGCACCATCCAAATTACCCAATAAATAAGAAAAAAAAAGAATGAGGTAGTAGTTAAAGAGGAGAGTTGTGTTTTAACTGTATCAACTATTTGTTTATTTTTTTACCACTTAATACCAGCCCGATATGGTCGTGTGAAAAGGTGTTGATCAGATGGCAGGTAATTTTGCAGATTATATGGATACAAAAAAGGATACAAAAAAAATGCAGTCTTTTTTTTATTATGTGCTAAAATAAATTAAGGTGATCGACATCCATCGCTGAGCTTTAATTGCCATGCTAAAGGGTTGCGGGATTGCTAAATTATATAAATTTAGATTGTATCTGAAAGCAAGAAGGATCCATTAACTACTGTAACTAGATGAAAACCTTTAAGGAAAAACCGCGAGACAATAGCATACATGAAATCCCTGAGTTGAACCAAACCGAGTCAGACAGAGAATCCAATAGATGAGATTTTATTATAACTATAATATGCAAAAAGTCTCTTGGGAGGTTGATAGAAATGGAGTGTGGCGGTGGTCTGCACGAGCCGAACCAGGTGGTCCTGCATAAGCAAAGGGAAAGAAAAGGGGACAATACATCTTCATGCATTCCAGAGAACCTACTACAAAAAAAAAAAAAACCAAATGGTGGAAGAGTTCAATTCTTATTCTTCTTTCAATCCCCCCCGAAAAACACTTTTCAAGCCTCCGTATAACGTTTTTTTTTTTTCTTACTTTATCCTTTTCTATTAGATTGCCCAATTAAAAACGTAAGTGTAGTATGCTCAGCAAAAGGAACACAACGTGTGTTATGAATTCAGCACCCAGGAATGGGCATTTGAGTTGCTGTGCTTTTCCTTTTTTTTTGTATATGTTACTTTCCATATGTGCTATTGACAGACCATGACACTCAGAAGTTATTACTCGATAAGCCTTGAAGCTTCTTGTGGTTGCAGTATATAAGTTACTCTTTCAGTTGGCTGTTGCTTAGGACAGTGCCTGGGTGTGGTCTTGCACGTGTAGAGTGTACCTCACAGTGGTGCCAACGGACACAGCATCCGCAAATGCATGCAAATCCATCAAAACAGTCTGATATAATCACTTTTACTGGTTGCCATCAAATTGTCAAAGACAATATGTGCTGATGCATTTGGACTGGACAGGTTTGTTGGTGTCAATTTCTATAAGCACAGCTACGGCTGTTTCTTACATCCAACTTATAGATTGGCTACCAACCCTAAAGTTGACACCCGTCTTGTGGTTTCTTGTTGCTATACATACTTGTCTTGCAATGTGTCAGCAGCAACTTGTAATTGTTGGTATACACGCCTTTGTTGGTTGTAAGGGAATGCGTTGGTGGCTTACCTTGTTTAGTAGCAACAGAAGCATGGGCAGATTGGCCAGCCTTATCCATATCTGCGCACTATATTACTCCCCCCCCCCAATGGACAGTGGCTTATGTTGTTTTAGAGGAATCTCGTAAACATAAAGCGTATGCAGCGCCCATTGCAAGCCACTGAATGTTTTCCAGCTGGCAGATAATTCAAAAATAGCATGGATGTGAGTTTAGCTTGTTACCATATGCTTCTAATATTGCAGGGAATTGCAGATGTGTCCTTCGTTATTAAAGTTGCGATCGACATCTTTCTTTCTAGACACTCTTCTGGCTGTCAGGCCTGCCCAGCAAGTCTTTGACACAAGGCACTGCCTGAACAGGTACTCTTTTTTTTTGCTATTCTAGCTGACGCAGCGTGTTACTCGGCTTGTTAGGTGGGCTGTGTGGCTGCAATTCTCATCACAGATGCACTTTTTCTAATCATGCCGCATCCGTCGGACGACAGGTTTTTTGTCTTCCATACATGCAGCCCTCGATGTCAATTAGTGCGGCTCCACTTACCCAGTGCACATGGCCCAATCAAATCGAATCCACCAAGCAGGTTGTTTGCTGTGTAATAGCATGTATTCTTTTAAAGTGCGTGAAGAGTGTGCATATAAACAAAGTGGGACGCCGCTAAAAATCCCTCCCCATTTACTCCTCTCATTTGTTTTTTCCGTCTTTCTCGTTCTTTGTTTCCTCCACTGCACATTTACCTGTGTCCTCCTACTGGTCCCTTCTTCCCTTATCGTTCCTCCCCACAGCATTTTCCTCTCTGGTCCCATCCGGTCTCTCCCACTTGCATAGCCGCGTTCTTGTGTGTGTCCTGACACGCCACTACTGTTGTCCGCTTTAAAAAGACCCCAGCTCCACTAGCCACATTTGTTGTGAATTTCACTTTTTTTTTTGCCTTTCCACCCCTTGTCTTTTCTGTGCTTGTATCCACACCAACACAACAAACCATTTTTTGCACTTGCACTTATCTTCTTAAACCAAGCATAAGGCGTTTGCAGTATATTTTTTCACTGGTTATAGCTGCGACGCCAGGTCTAAACCACGCTCACATTATCTCGTAACACCTGTCTAAATAAAAGGCAAAGTGTACACATAGGCTGTGGCATACAGCACCTAGTGGCATCCTGCAAATACCAACAAAACAACAGCAGCAAGGCAACATAATAACAAAAACATGGGTTGTGGCGTAAGCAAAGAGGATGTTGACGAAAAGCGCGCTAACGATGAGATTGAGAACCAGCTACGCAAGGACCGCATGAATATGCGCAACGAGGTGAAGATGCTATTGCTGGGGGCTGGCGAATCAGGGAAGAGTACAATCATCAAACAAATGAAGCTTATCCATGATGGCGGCTACAGCCACGAGGAGCGCGAGTCCTTCAAGGAAGTCATCTTTTCCAACACAATCCAGTCAATGCGAGTGCTTCTTGAGGCAATGGATACACTGCATATTGCGCTTGAGAACACCGAGTACCAGGTGCACGCAAATGTAATAATGGACATGCCAGGTCAGATTGAGGCAGAAAACCTTCCAACAAATGTGGCCAATGCGGTAAAGGCACTATGGGAGGATGGCGGAGTGCGAGAGTGCTTTGGACGGTCGAACGAGTTCCAGCTCAACGACTCTGCATCATACTACTTTGACTCTATTGGACGTATCTGTCAAGAGGGTTACCTTCCGACGGACCAGGACGTACTGCGCTCGCGAGTCAAAACCACAGGTATCAATGAGACCATATTTAGAGTTGGAGAGTTGACTTACCGTATGTTGGATGTGGGGGGACAGCGGTCAGAGCGCAAGAAGTGGATTCACTGCTTTGAAAACGTGACGGCGATTCTGTTCCTGGTTGCAATTTCAGAATACGATCAGGTACTTATTGAGGATGAGTCAGTAAATCGTATGCAAGAGGCACTGACACTATTTGATTCAATCTGCAATTCGCGGTGGTTTGTGAAGACATCGATTATTTTGTTCCTGAACAAGATGGATATTTTCCGTGAGAAATTGCCACACTCGCCTATGAGAAAGTATTTCCCAGATTTTGATGGTGGCAACGATATTGATGCCGCATCAGAGTACATTCTTAAACGATTTGTCTCACTAAATCAGTCTGACGCAAAGCAGATATATACGCACTTTACATGTGCTACTGACACTAACCAGATAAAGTTTGTCATGGCAGCGGTCAATGATATAATCATTCAAACGAATCTTCGCGACTGTGGTCTACTATGAGTTTGATACTTGGGTAGTTCTGTCCAAATTGGCTTGGGAAAGAGACTATACCACGTGTTGTCTAAAGTAGTCTGTAATATTCTCCCGCATCCTCTATGCTGGATCCAGTTCCTTCCCCGCTCTCACCTCTTCATATTTCTCTTTTCTCATTCCTTGGTTTTTTTTTTTCTTGCTATACAGGTCATCATCAGAATTTAAAAGACTGTTAAGAAAACTTGCTCCTGGCTTTGAATAATGATGACTACCCCGAATATTGTTGTAACACTTGGCGTTTTAGGCCGTTTGAAGCTCTTCCTGTGGCTGCTCAGCAGAGAACACAACATCCTCACGCTGGAAACGCTCAGGAATTTCCTTCCCTTTATATAAGCTGAATAAGATATGGCGGAAGTTTAAAACAGCAGCAGTATCACGATTCCAGTACCGCAGATTGGGATACGGATTGGGGAATGGATCGGTGAAAAAAAACAGGAGCAGGACCACGTCATACCTTGGGCTCAAAGCACTTACCGTTTATATAGTAGGGGAGACCATGGCTGGTTACTGTTTTCTTGATAACCTGTTTTTCTTTGGGAGTGCTTTGGGTTTCAAAATGCGTCTAATATATTACAAAATGTGGTAACTAAAACCAAAAATGAGTCTTTATTTCTCAACAGGGAAATCATCTAGCTGCTGCTATCTCGGCGGTGCCTTTATCTCCTTGCCCAGTCTTAGCATACATCTAACAAAGACTATTAATAAAACGTCTAGCATTTGCCTTTGAGCATCAGCTATTGCTCAGAGCTTGGTGAGCTTAATTACTCTCCGGCTAATTTGCAACAAATATATCCAGACAATTCTATATGCTAGGGGATGTTGCTTGACCAATTTTAGGTTTGATACAAACCAATCATATGCCTTTTAAAATGACTGGATTTCGTTGGATATTGGGCATTCATTCATTTTACCTAGCGTTGTGCATAGACGGGCAAAAGCCAACAAAATGCGTAAAACAGATTATATATAGGAAGGATAAATTCCACTACTTTTCTAAACGATGGCATAACAAAAAACACTAGCGGTTCAGGCTCTTGGATGCTGTCTAAAATCAATGAATTTTTTTTTTTGTAGAGATCGACAGCGGATGCAATATTTCCTGGTGAGCATTTCACACTCACAAAAAGAAAGATTCTGTATTGGTTAAAGTGGAGAATATATGGGTGAAATTACAGTAGTAATGCAGGCATTGGATTACCAAGTCAGTGGTGCAGAATGGTAAAAATGGTTGTCAGTTATGGAGGCAGAATGTAATGTACAGCAAAGCAACAGCAAAAATCCCACTGGTATGTTTTTTTTTTTTTTTTTTGCGATGAGAGTTTGCGGAAGAAGATGTTGGGAAAGGAATTGCAGCCAGAAACGTGGGTTGAATGATCCCTGCAGCAGCACCATTTGAAGGGTTTCCGCGTTGAGACATACAAAGAAGGCGTGTGATGAGCTTAGCTTCTGTCGATGAGAGAGGGGGCAGCAAAGGAAGGATTTTCTATTATTTCCGCACTTGGTTGCGAAAAGTCCTTGCTAGCGCGGTGTTAGGAATATGCCAGTTTTATAATGCCTGGGTTAGAAGAACTTCCACAATTGGCACTACTTTTGGTAGACAGCGTCGCTCATTAGTTGGAAATGAGCAATCTTGGGACTTCTTACCCTTACTTGCCGCAGGCGCATCTGCCCTCCTCCCTTTAAATCTGTGAAGAGCTTGACCTTTTTCTCTGTGGCTCTTCTTTTTTCACTTCTTCTTTTCTTTTCTTTTTTCCCTAAACAATTGTTATCTTTGTTTTTAAGCATATATTTACAGAAGGAGAGCCACAAGAAGACACACCACATTCTTATTCTTTTGGTTAATTTGTCTTTACACTTTCTAACAACCACCAAAGCCATAAATATTAGAAAGTCCCAACGACGTTTTGGTACCTTTCTGCTGTTTCTTTTTTGTGTCTGCGTTGGTTTGTGACAAACAGTCTCACGCTTTCTATAATACTTGACTCCATAGGCTACCAAGAGACAACCATTTCTACCACTTTTCTGGGGTGTTTTTCCTAACTATTTTTCATTTTAACAGTATCTGGGACGTTGGCGTTGTTAGTTCGGTAACCACAGTTTCTTTGCCTGTTTCTTCAACGGAGGCGTTGTTGCACGTGCTGACACATTATTCTTGAGTTTGTGAGAGCGTGCAACAGTTTATTGTCTTACCAAAAAGCCCCCTCAGTATTATCAACCAGCAAATAGGTCGGTGGTTTTGACAAAAGGAAGCAAAAATAAGCTTAGCTAAGCTTTACTTGTGGCAGAAAAGCTTTTTTATTAAATATTGGCTGTTGCCGACTTATCCACGGCGTGTGGGTTTCCTTTGGAATTTTTTTAAACAGGTGTTGATGTTCTGATTTGGACATTGGTTGTCAGTTTCGTTCTGTCCATCACAATTGCTGGAGGCTTTTATTTTTTTCAGACAGTTTCTGCAGCCAGAGCCACAATATATTTCTGTGATAATGGGCATGACACGCAGGCGACAGGTCATTACCGAAAAGGTGCCAACCACCCCACGCAAGGTGGTTGTGTATACAGACAACCTGATGACCTCCAACAGTGCGCGTAATTCAACAGCCAAAGATTCTTGCAAAGAGGTAAGTTTTGAATGCCAGTTTTGTTATTCTTTTTGGAAACAAAAACCGGTAACCTACCAGTATATAATCTGACCGCCCCCTTTGTTTTTTTTTTTTTTAGTCATTTGATGATCGTCTTTCCTTGTGATCTTGAAACTATTTAAAGCAACTCTTACTAATTGTGGAATGTATGTCTCTACCTTTGTTACATTATAATTAATAGTTGGCACATTCTTTGGCTGATACATTGAATACAGCGCTTGTTGTCTCGACATCTTTTCGTTTTGACCCTGATCTTAACATGCTTGAGATTCTCGATCCGTATAATCCCCGCAATAATATTGAGGTCAAGGGATTCACAAACTATCAGGTTTCTGGTAAGTGTTAATACGCTCTCTAAAAGACATTAGTTTATTTTAACTGCTTGCGTTCTCATGAGAATGACGCAGAGAGACAATGCTTGTTGGACGCAGGTGGTCATCTCGCATGAATAAGGAAAAAGTCGGTTGAGAAAATAGAAAGCTCCCTATTTCTTTCTGAGGTTTTCCCTTTCTCTACCATTACCTATAAGCAATGTCCAATGACAAGCCGTCTCTCATCGTGAACTTTCTGTTTACGGGCATCGTGGCGATGTCTGAACATCCTTCTTAATACTGGCTAGTTTCTAGTAAAATGTAGAAAGAAAGGATGATTATAAATGTCAATCCTACGCTTACTATGCATTTTTGTAGATAAAAATCCTGTTTTTCTCCGTGTTTATATTGCACCTTGCCCACGTGGACTATAAGCTCATTTCTAATCGGGGTTCGTTATCCCAGTTATCAATATTTTTTGCTTGCTCTGCACGCAAGCAGTAACTTGTAATCTGTAGCAAAGCTATTTATTCTATCAGCAGCCGTGGATAAAAGCAACCGACCATCGCCACTCTATGTCAAACAGGCTCTGGCTTGTGTTAAAAAGCAATTAGGGCCTGTAAAAATTGATGAGCTATTCGTATCATTTGCAGATATTTCAGCTAGAAGCAACGGTAACCGTGGCGGTAGTATGGCATCTACCCAAAAACCTAGAAACCGCGGTAAGCATCTTCATCGCTCGATGGGCAACCGGAGAGCGCACAGTTTGTTGGCCAGAGAAACGTCAAGAATCATCCATGAAAGTAGTTCAGAGGAATACGATGAGAAGAACATGTCGCGTTACCTGAAAGTGTGGAAGATGATTAACAAGTTGAAAACTGACGGTGACGCAGCCAAAATTGGCATATGTGATCTGTCTAAACATCAGTTGGAAGACTTATGTGAGATTACAGGAATAGTACCGGATATGGTGCAAGTACGCATGGATGAAGAGCAATTCTTGTTGGATGACGATGACGATAAACAAGATACAAATGGATCAGAAATACATGGACAATCTGGTGCAGGTAGTGATTACAGTGGTGATAGTAGTTCCGGACCTGACAGTGACTTGCGTCGTTTTGCACAGACACATGGAATATCCATGCGTACTCATTCGGATAGTCCAGATATATTGTCTAATGCTACGTTTCAGACGCTTGCTGCTGACTTTAGAATTAACGAACGCTTTCCAACTACTGAAGTACCTCCTGAAGGATATATGATTGATTTAATGCGACCACGATGGGTGGTTAATTACAGTGTCGCTCTTCGTAATCGCGGTCTCATTGCTAATCGTGGTTATATTATCATGGCAAGTTCTGACTGTGTTTTAGATCCTAATCGTGTATCTCATTGTGGATAGTCATATTATTTAAACAAGTCCTTAAAAAAACCCTAAAAACTATATGTTAAGCAGTATTGATCTTGTTTTAGAGTGGTGGTGACTAATCTGAGTGTTGTTGTTGTAATGTATATGTCTTGGACTGCTTGGTGGGTTTCTGCAGCTGATCAGCACAAGTTGCAGCATCCCCAAACTGGAAACACTCAGGAATTTTCTTTCCCTGACACAGGCTAAATAGCATATATCGGAAGTTTAAAACAGCAGCAACATGACTGAAGTTTGTTGGATATCACACATTCACTTATTTTACCTAGCGTTGTCCATAGATGAACAAAAGCTAACAAAATACGTAGAACATATTATATATAGTGGAAGGATAATAACTGGACTTTTTAACCACTATTCTTTTTCTTCAAAACTAGCATGTTGTTGCTACCCTGAATGTTTGCGTTTGCGTTGATTATTTCACTTTGTTATAATTTTTTTGTAAGCTTTCCTATCAAGGCAACATATTAATTCCCAAGTATATTGCTCCAATATATCAAAAATATAAAAAAAAAGCAAGACAAGCAAAGTGCAGAAAAAGCCATGCCATTTTTAATGAGAAAAAAAATGTTAAATGAAAAATCTAATAGCCATCAGCATCCGAGTCTTCATCGCCCGAGACTTCCTTGTTCTCGCGCTCAGCACGATCCATAAGATCCCGTAGCTCCTTCTCTTCGTGTTCAGTAACCTGTCTGGGACTGACAAGAACCTTCAATGTACCACCCTCTTTTGCAAGTACTTTCTCCGCTGCTTCAATGGCCTTATTCATAAGTTCAATATCCTCATCGGCGTTAACTGACGTAGTAGAAATAACATACTCGGGGGGTGCAATTAGACGAATACTCAGCGGAGTTCTCTCAGTTGAAATATTCTGAGCAGCAGTCAAAGCCCTGCGAATAGCCTCAATT
Organism: Coemansia reversa NRRL 1564; assembly: GCA_002705745.1. Taxonomy (NCBI): domain Eukaryota; kingdom Fungi; phylum Kickxellomycota; class Kickxellomycetes; order Kickxellales; family Kickxellaceae; genus Coemansia; species Coemansia reversa. The sequence continues at coordinate 49,116 of KZ303548.1, read as the reverse complement.
CCCTCAAAGCTAAAGCATCTAACATCAATCTTGGCATGTAGTTTCGCGCGTTGTGGCTTCATATGACGCAAAATAACCTGCATCAACTCGTCAAATAAAGGCTTATCCAGATTAAATTCTCCAAAAACAGCATCTGGATTGGCAACAGCAGCCTTAAAAGCATCACAAGCATGTCCATACTTCTCATAGAGAGGCCAGCCAAATTGCTCATAAAGAGCTTCAGGATCTCTATCCATTTTTTTTGCAACATGGGTTACAATTGTATGAACCTTCCTAGACATCTTGAATTTCTCTTCACATGCCTGTGCCTCTTCTACTGAGACAGTCTTCTTGGATAAATCAATATAACCCTTGTCTTGGTCCACACGTAATACTGCCATTGGTTCACGCTTTCCTACTCTTAGCAACTTTTGAACTGAACGAATACGACGACGTGATAGTTCTGATAAAGGTATCATACCTTCAATACCTCCGTACTCGTCAAGTTGAACATAAGCACCAATCTCATCGTCACTAATCCTAGCAATTGTTGCAATCACTACTTCCCCAGGTGAAGGATATTTCGCCTTGTAAAAACGACAGGTAGACATTCTGAAGCAAATGTCGTGTTGGAAGAAATAAAAAATGCAACGAGCAATAAAAAAAAAACCTTACTGACTCTTTTAGAAAAAAAAAAAAAGCGTTGTATGAATCGGCAAGAAGGAAAAAAAAAATGGTGTGTCTTTTGGTTGGCTTTTTCCACACAGTCATTACAAAAAAGACAAGACTTAATGCTTACAAAAAGTTTTGCAGATCAGATCAAGCAGCAGCTCTTTAAATTGACTCTGCTAATGTCGTCATCCTTGTAATGTGTGAACGCTAGGACATAGCCCTTACACTGTATGACCTTGGTCTGGATGCTTGCACCAGTTATTCTCTTTTATTAAAGAAAGCGAAGGGGTTAAAGTTTTTTCTTCTATTGCTCTTTTTTTTTTCTTCTCTGTACTTGTTGGTTGCCCTTTTGAATTCATATGCACAACTTTCGACCAACTACGTTTCTATCACCGACATACTGCGAACTCTGTGGTAGTTTTCTCTGGGGATTATCCAGACAAGGTGTTCGATGTAGAAGATGCCATACCACGGCGCACCGAGACTGTGCGTCAAAAACCGTAACAAAATGCACTGGTGACCGTGGATTGGCAACGCTGGTCCAGAGCACTGGTGGTCGCAGTGGCAGTAACAAAGACACAGTAGCTGCCTACGCTAGAGACAGTCGAGACGATCGAGAGCACATACAGCGTGGCAGAGACAACTACATAGATAGACTGGATTCTATGTTTTGGAAGCAGGTCAGTGAGGAATCCCGGCTGAATGACATGGTTTCGCACCAAGCTGAACAGCCACTATCATTGTTCCAGACACTACCGGCAAACTTTATGCAGTTCACAGCAAAGCTGGCGCCATTGAGTCTTATCCTGCACTGTATTACAGATATTGTTTTTTGGCGCAGGCCGCGCAGCACAGTTGTGGCCATGTGTGTGTACTCGATGTACTGCTTACGCCCAAATCTACTTTTGGCTACGCCGCTGGGATTGATGATCGCATATATTGTTTTTGGTTACTTTAACAGTGGACACTATCAGCAGGATATGAGCATTGTTGGTGCTGTTTCTTTAAATGGCCACCAGAGAGAACCATCTGCGGACGTTCAGGCAAGACCACGGAGGCTTGGAAGTGGAATTTTTGGGATTATGCCCTTGGGCGGAAGAAGGCCCTCTTCAGCGCAAGCATCGACGGCGCCACCACCGCCGTCAGTGAATAGGCAGCAGCGCAACATGCCTAGAGAGCAAAGGCGCGATCAGGCAGCTAGTGCGTATCCGCAGATAAACACGTCGGCTTGGGGGAGTACTAGTCAGCGATTAAACGACGCCACGACGGCGTATCCGGAACAGGCATTGTCCGACGACAATGGGGTTCGACGGGGAACTCCTGCAAGGGCAGCCGAGCAGCCCTTATCAAACGGCCATCAGCGGAGTCACAGCAGCAACAGTGCTTACCTCGTGAGCAACCACACAGAAAACATTCCCAATGCGATAGTGTCAGCGCCTACGTCACCAAACCTGACGACGCCGCCTAGGACTGAGAGTGTTGTAGGAGCCATGGGCTTTAGCAGTGGAGCTGGCGGCAAAGGGTCAATTGATCTTGGAGCAATGCTGGGTGTTGCCAGCTTTGGCAGCGCCAAGTACACGATAAATGTACATACCACGCAGACGATGACGGGAGGATATGTAGGCATGTACGACTGGGTAGCAACGCACAATTACCTTGTTGACTGGTCGCATCCAATCGAGGCACGACGGATTTTGAAGGCGTGCATCTACGCACAGCTTGCGGTGCTTGTGGTTGTGTACTGGGTACCGTGGTATCTGTTGTTCCTAGTCGGAGGAAATATAGGTATGCTGCTGTTGTCACCACATGTGCGCGCGTTTGGAAAAATATACGGCGTGGAAGTTGCGCTGTACTTGCACGAGTGGATTTTGGATCAGCCAGAGCGCCTCAGACGGCGGGTCATGGGATTGTTGGTAGCGAGGTGGATGATAGCTCTTATAACGACATTTGTGTGCAGGCGCAAACGCAGGCACGGATCAACAAGTTGCCGTGGAGGCCGTGATACTCGCTCTACAACTGAATTCGGCTTGCCGAGGCAGCTGGCGCAAGACAGCAGTGACGATGACGAGAGTAGTGATAGTGCTGATGAGGCGCCCAGCAGCGGATATCTGACGCCGCCGCTGCTGACGTCGCGGAAGTCGACTTCAGTACAAAGATCACGGGTGGTGGGGGTGTTTGAGAACCAGCGGTGGTGGCTTGCGTTTGGGTGGATCCCGCGGTTGGGCAGCAACGAGCGGGCCAAGTGGAGCGATGAAAGTGGGCAGCGGAGCTTTGGTTCAATAAAGGACTTTATGCCGGAGGATGGGTTTGAGTGGGCCGACGAGGACGGCGAATGGGAGATCGACAGAAACTGGGCGCTGCCTGTGCGCACCGACGAAGATGGGTGGGTCTACACGGACAACTTTTGGCGGCATCCGGCGCCGGCGCCCTCGGCGGTGAGATCTTACACGCGACGGCGCAGGTGGACCCGCCGTGTGCGTCCAATCAACCGCGCGGGCTCCAGCAGAGCAATCAATGCCTTGTAGCAGATGACACGATTCATCATCTGGGCGTTTAATCCGGCGAGTCAGCATCTACGCGTTGGGGCTACGATCTGACTTGCGCAATTGTTCCACAGTGCTGGGCCATCAGAACAATTGTTGAGATCTGGTGCAGGGCGATGGCCTAGTTTATCATACATCGGCAGGATTTGGATCAATACACTACTGCAAACAGACTCTGGGCACAAGCAGCAGCAGGACTGGTGCACTCGGGGGTCCTTGGACTTAAATGTACAACGCAACAGGTTATTTTAAGCACGATGCACAAACAAGTAGACGCCTTCCAATTTTGGCATAAGGGCACACACGGGCTATTGCATGGTAGACACATCTCTCTCCTCTCTTGTACTTTTAGTGCGGTTTTTGCACACTTAATTGTCAGGTTTGAGACAGACGTGCAGGTGCACACCCACGTGCAAAAGACAACTGGGCAACAGGTTATAGTCTTCCCTTGCGTATTCCAGTCCTGTTTTGGAACAGACTGTCCTGGTTTAGAGGCGTTAAAGGCACGCGCAAGAGGCGAGAGAGAAGAAAGACATAGATTATCCAAACTAGAAAGGTGAGCTAGCCATGAGCCAAAGGGGGATCTCTTGGGACTTGGCACAGCAAAAAATAGAAAAGGTGCAAAAAAATAAAAACAACTTGACCACCTTTCTCCCTCTGCCCCCACTCAAGAAAGTGGGCTGTCACATATTTTCTCTTCTTCTTGACTGCTCGTTAAATTGTCTATCTTTTTGAAACTTGCACAAGTTCTTGCATTTACGTTGACCACATTTACTTTTTCAGCGCATGTGCTGACTAATTTCCACTGTTTTTACTTTTATCCTGAGCTTTATATCTGAGTTCCAAAACATACACTCACAACAGCAACATAACGCATATAGCAAAAAGACGTATAGAAAACACTCGACACGGAGAGAGGCGTCATTTCTATTCTTCACTCTGCTCACGACCAGTTTCATTTTTTTTTTTTGGGACGCATAGTGTACAACAACACTGCCACACAGGGCTGGAGAAAACATCATACAGGCACACGTTGGACGAAAAAAGACACGCAGGTCTGACATTATATCCACATTGCGCCCAATACCTGCACACGACGCGGGGAGATAGTGGACCGTATCCGAGCAGCGGGACATACAGATTATTTACAGAGCAAGTATGAGCGACATGGGGATGCAGAGCAACGGAAGCGATAGCGGCGGTATTTACAATGGGGCTGGCGTAGCTGCCGATGGCACTGAGGCAACAGAGAGCGGTATAAACAATCCACAGGGGCGCAGTGTGATAAATGCAGGGGAGGCTGGCTGGGCCTGGAGGGGCTCAGGATATGCAGGCGGCTCGCCAGCACCACTATACGCAGCGGGTACTGGCTCGTCGGTGCAAAGTCGAGAGAGCGTGGCAATGCACAGCATGGGTAGCGGATCGTCTTGGCGGCAGAAATCGGGTTATAGCAGCCCCGTGCCGCAGGCAGTTGCGGCGCGGATAGTCGATCCATCGGCACATACATCGTCTGAAGATTTTAGAGGTAGTGGAGGCGGACCATGGACCATATCGCGGAACTCGTTGGCATCGGCATCAGCGGACTATTCACCGCGACATGTCAGCTACTACGGCAGCGGACGCCAAGACGCATCAGGACTACGACACAGCCCGCTTTCTCAGCACCACAAATATAGTCAGCAGCAGCAGCAGCAGCAGCCGACGCTGGCGGCGCTTGCATTGGCAGATAGCCGTGGACAGCTGGATTCGGGACTTGGGTACTACTATCAGCAGCCGCCCCACGTGCGGCCCGATTTTAGGGGCGGGCAGTACGGGTTCAGCTCCGAACCAGCATCGGTGGCAGGGTCGCCAGTATACTTGGGGTCATCATCGAGCGCACGGATTCCTAGTGGACGCGCAGCGGGGTCAGTGGACAATGCGCTGTTTGCAAAAGCGGGTGCGATGTCTCCGGCGGCATCTGCTCTGGGTGTAGTGTTTCCTTCTTCGGCGACGGCGGCGATAACAACAACAAAAACAAGCGACGGAGCAGGCCAACAAAGTAGCGGCAGTAGCAGGCGCGCGAGCAGGGACAGTAGCCTGCGGCCTACAGATGGCGGGGTACGATCGTTGGGTACACAACGCGAGGCAGTAGCGAACCGGTTGTCCGAGGGCAGCGACGGTATTGCGCACAGACATGCACAGAGTGGAGCCACACATGCGCAGCTATCGGCACTGACAGAGTGCGGCAAGAACAATCGCGGGCAGCAGCAGCAGCAGCAGCACCATCAGCAGCGTAATCACCCGGGCAGTGCAGACTTCACGCCGCAGCCGTCTCTGCCCAGCACGCCCTCAGCCTCTGCAGCGTCGCTTACCGCGGCGTCCAGCTCCTTCTCCTTTGGTAATCAGCGCATGTACCCTCACCATCAGTCCTCCTACAGCACCTCTTCTCAGCCGGCGCAGCAGCAGCCTCAGTTCAACGCCCTCGCCGGCTCTAACTCCCATCGCCACTCGACTGCTGCGTCAACAAACCGCGATAGCATGTTTCTGCGTTTCAAAGAGAAAATGCGACACTTTAAGCCGCGATCACGCCCGCAGAGCGACCACATCGTCGACAGACGCGCAGCACCCGGCGCATCGCAGGGCCTTGGCTCGTCGGCTCCGCACCCTGGCCAGCTGGGCTCACCGCTTTTGAAGGGCAGCAAGGGAAACAGTAAGTTGCGCAGGCTTCATCACAGACTTCCTATTATTTCATTTCATGTCTATGCTGCACTACGTGTGTTTGTGTGCGCCCCCTGCCTGTTTGTGCCAGAATTGCACAGGCTGGCGATTGAACAGGCAGCCAGGCGGCGTGTTGTGTGTGGGAGATCGCATGACAGAAGTGCGCTGGCTCCATTCATCTTTTACTCTGGCACGCCCCGTCTATTTTTATAGCGAGCCACGCATTGTTTTCTTCCACCTATCCCATGTGGCAAGCTCCGCCTTTCCACTATTCTTGGGTTCCGCCCCCACTTTTCCATGATGCAAAAGACCCCCTCCCTCCCCACAACTATGCCAGACAGTGCTTCTGTCTGCGCTCTCCAGCTTGCTGTTAGCAATGTCATCCATCCGCTCAACTGGAGGCAGACATAGAAGGAGAGGCACATAGCGGGGGCACCTAAAGCTTTACCAGCTACACTGCCCTACCATTTCTGCATTTAATAACCCCGCACCCGCAGGTGCAACTGGCATGTCCCATGTATTGCGTGCAATCTCGACATCGGAACTAACACTATGTTTCTATCTAATTGCCGACCTCTTATGTGTCGGTTGCGCCACTTTTGTGTAGTAGGCCCAGATTCCGAGTCACAGCTGTTCGGGATGCCGCTGGAGTGCGCTGTAAAGGTTGCGGGCATGCGCGTGGGCAGGCTGAGCGGCAATGACGAGACGTGCGTAGTGCCGACTGTCGTAGCGGTGTGCGGGCAGCACCTGTGGGTTCACGGGCAGCAGACACAGGGCATATTTCGCGTTAATGGGTCGATGAAGCGAGTGCAGCGGCTACAGGAGGTTTTTAACACGCCTCCAGAATATGGTCGCCACGCCGAATGGGATGGATACACACTACACGATGCCGCGACTATGCTACGCCGCTATTTGACCTCGCTGCCAGTCTCAGTCATCTCGCCTGACCACTACAGCGCATTTATGGACAAGCTGGCCGAGACGCAGCCAGACGATATAAAGGCGCGCGACTACGGCCAGATGATCAAGCAGCTGGTTCCCGAGTCGCGCCACACTCTTTTGTATATGCTGGAGCTGCTGTCAATATTTGCATTACCCGAGAACAGCGCGCGCACGCTCATGAACTCGTCAAACTTGGCTGCTGTGTTACAGCCGTGTCTGCTGGTACATCCCGGCCATGTGGCTAACCCGCAAGAATACAGTAGAGCGAAGGACGTGGTTGAGTTTTTAATTGTCCATGCATCGACTATCTACCCAAACGATGCCGCCGAAGAGGGCACTTCTGTAAGCGCTGGCCTTGTAATGTTTGACGCTGCTGGTGGTGATGCTGCTGATGGCCAGAGTCTTGACGGCGAGCGTTGCAAGATTATGGCCAGCGACGATGGAACCGCTATCGACCCTGGATGTACAGAGACACGTGGTACATCTCAGCCTCAACAGAACCGGTGGTCCTCAACCTTTACGCGCGAGAGCGCGTTGACTGCTGCTCATTCTGCTGATTCTATAACTGCTATGCAGCTGCACCAACAGCAGCAATATCTGGGGTCAGTGTCGCAGCCTGGCTCAAGTGCTATGGCAGTTATGGCAGATGGTACCACATCTGCAGTTTGCAGTAAAACACCAACTCCAGGAGCCAGACTTCTCAATACGCCCTCTCAGTTATCACTTGTTGCCCAACCGCGTCAGCAGCAACAGCAGCGGAATGTCAGCAGCTCGAGTATGATTTCGCCTAGAGGCGACTCGCTTGCCTCTATGGAAATGGTCATGTCGACACCAACAATGGCGAACAGTGCATCTGGCTCGACTTGCGGCCACCAGTTGCGATCTTTGGGCTCGGTAACTGCACGCCTTTTTGATCCGACTTCACCAACACATATAGATACAGCCCACAATGTCAACGCTGAGGCATCAGACGCTATAGAGACCAGAACGCAGCACTTTGTGGGCCCCTATGAGGATGGACAAGGACACCGCTCCAGCGCGGCGCTCAGCAGCATTCAATATGAGCACACAAAGGCAAAAAACAGATCGATGGACATTTGGTCGCCACCAGCCGCACGGTCTCGACGGTCCATGTCGTTTGTTGTTACCTCTCCAGTACAAGCTGACGACAAAGAGTCTATAAATGACAACGCAGATGAAAGTATTAATCGGCGTGGGGCAGATGTTATTGATGAATCTACACAGGATATTATTAGCAGGTCCAGTAATGCGGTTCATGCACGAAGAGGTGCCGTGGAGCGGCGAGCTGGGCATGTCAACGTAGACTCGACAAATACGCTCTATTCAGCAGACGATGACCACACCAAATGGCGGCCGCTGCCGCAGATTCCGCAGCGGACTGATTCGATTCTCCCATCACCATTAGCAGCTTTAACAGAGCTGCCAAGATCCGCATCTGAAGGCGGGAATCAGTTGAATGGGGAAAGCAAGCTACGGCGAGTGGCCGCAATTGCTTCTAGCACCACCGACCCAACGGGTGCTGGATTTCAGCTATATCCCCGTGCGCAGGTAGTTCAGCCCTCTCACGTCATTACAAGGGCAAAAACTAGCGTATCGCCACGTATGCCCGCACATCAAACAATACAGTCAGAATATATGGACGACTTGACTATTGCGGCGAATGCGCACGCGCCACAGAATTATCAAGACGCCATGGACAAGTATGAAGCCTACTCAGGCAGCCGTTCTGGAGTGCCGCATTTGATGCAGGCATGGACGGAGTTGCCTGGGAGTGGTTCGAGCACTCGTGCACATTGGTTGTCAGAAGACGTTCCTGAGGATGACTATGAGTTTGTTGGCGGTAAGAATCTGAAGAGGAACGGAAAGGCGCCAGCTACACATGTATCCGATAGAGACCTGCACCAGGCTGCCCAAATGGCGGCAGCTGCGGTGGCGGCCAGTGACTCGCTTCAGTCGCAAGGTTTATCAGATTTGCAGAACCAGAACCAGATACGGATTACGCATTCTGACACTATAGCAATGGGTCATAGGGATGGTTCTACACCAGTGAAGTCTGTGACAGCGGTTCCTGGTCGTCATATGGGAATATATGCTGGTCACTTTACGAAACCCAAGACACAGCGGGCTGTTGTCTCAGCTGATGGCAACAAGGATAAGGTCAGTATGACACGGCTGAAGAACATATTTAGGATGGGCCACAGCAGCAGCAGCAACAGCGTTGGAGGCAGTGGTGGGAAGGGCATAGGAAAGCTTCATGTGCAGAGCTCGGTATCCAGTGCAAGTCGCGAGGGAGAAGCAGATGGCGGCGCAGCACGCTTTCCGGTGGCGATTTCGAGCCCTCGACTCCACCCAAAGGGCTTTCAGCAGCAGCAGCGTAGTGAGGTAAGAGGGTATCGTAGCCCAAGCTATAATGCTGACAGTCGAGTTTATGATCTGCCAGCGGAAAGCGCACACGAGACAGTCAACCGGATTCAGGTGGCTGTTCCAGCGGGGCATCTGTCGATTGTGTATCCAGATTCGCCCATGTCCAATACAGATACACTGCGGCGGTCCAGTGCCGAGTCGTATATCAAACGCATGAGCGTTGGCGCGGCGGCTGGAAGTGGCCATGCGTATCTGGTCAACCCTGATGCATCGGACGAGGATGACGCGGCAGACCAAAGCAAGGCAGTGGACGACTATCCATCAGCGTACCGCGGAGCAGCTCTTCACACAGCGCCATCCAACACAACGACATTGCGCTCTTCAACTCTAATGCAACCACACCAGCACCAGCATCACAACACTCGGAGATCGCGGTTCTACGATGGCAAGAGCCAGGATGTAAACGGGAGGGTGGGACCGCGGATAACACAGCAGCAGCAGCAAGGGTACTTGCCTAGAACAGGGATGCATATGCCATATGCAACAGTTGGAAGCAGTATGGCACCGGCGCCAATGGGAAATGCTTTAGGCGGTGACAGCACCGGGTACCTGTCGTCGTCTACGACGTTCCAGACGTCGCGGGGTGCGGCAGGCAACGTTGGCAAGTACGATAATAGCAGTAGTGGGATGCGACAGGTATATGCGATGCAGCGTTTGGCAGACAGCGACACGCAGATTGACCGGCGGCGACTTGGCGATGCATACGCACCAGATGGTACTGAAGGTGGCAGCCACGCAGATGCATTTGTGCTTCCGTCGATCAGCAATGGGTCGCCGTTGCTGACAGGGTTTGAGTTTGGCAGCCCCGAAATGAGCAGCCACAACCAGCAATCCCGTGCACACGGACTAAGCAGAGAGCTTTACCATCAACAGCAACCGCAACTGGCGCAGCCGAGTACTCCGTTAGTAACCAATGACCATGGCAATAATGAAGATGACATGGCTGGAACTAATGCGGAGTTGTCTACCAACAACAGCCCACGACGCTCGCGTTCGCTACGTAATACAATCACGTCGCTAAGGCGCAAGATGTCGCGGTCGAGTCGCAATGGCGCGGCGGGAGGCTCAGATGCGACACCAACTTCAATGGAGGAGCTGGCGCAGACAGCGAGCGTCCATTAGATGCACATGAGAAGTTTCTTAATTTTGTGTTATGTTTTTACACTTGTTCTTTAATGTAAAGTCTGCGTTGATTTACTGTTTTCTGACTTTTTTCTAAGGTGGTGGTTCCTTGTGTATTTTGATTCAGGGTGGAGAGGCATTCTGTGAAAGAAATACCCAGATGCACGTCTAAACGGACCTGTAGGAGGGAAAGGGGAAATATTTTTTGCCTGGATATCGCGAAAGGGAGCAAGAAACTTGCGATCCATTTTTTTATGCGCAACCCAACCAATCAGAGGGCACAATTGGATTTTTTGCAAAAAAGGGGCAGGTGTTGCAGATTGGCCTGAAGTATTTAAAGACGCGGAATGGGCATGACCCCAAATTTTTTTTCCGGATCCAAGGCATCATAAACACACGCCGCATTCTCTCTGCCATTCAGATTTTCCGCTTTTTATTGCGATTAAATCACGACACGGGCTTTTTCTTCGACCTTGTCAGTTGAGGCAAGGGCAAAAAAAGAAGATTTCTTTATCCACTTATTGGCTGGGTAAGACACACGATAGATGTGGATATGTCTTGTTGTTGTCTAAAAACAACAGTGTATTGATAACTACTATAGCTAATAGTAACAACTGACAGTGGAGTTGTGGGTTTATTTTTGTAACACCAGGTATAGTAGACTTGGTGGACATAGCAAGGGTTGAGCGGGTATTGTAGAATTCGAAACAGCAAGAGTTTAACAGTAGAGGAGATGGCGACGCGTTTAGACAGACTGGTAGCGCTACTAGACACTGGTGCGACACCAGTGGTACGATCTACGGCAGCTCGACAAATTGGCGGGATTCAAAGGCAGCATCCAGAGGAGCTATTTCGGTTACTTGCACGGGTGTACGAATATATAGGTAGCAAGAGCTGGGACACACGAGTGGCAGCGACACAAGCATTTGAATGGATAGCCAAAGAAGTCAGCGAGTGGGACCCGTCAGAGACAGCGGCAGCAACATTATCAGCTTCAGAAAACGGCAGTAGCTTTGATGTGAAGCCAGTGGTGGATGAGGACGACAGCGACTTGCTGACATTTGCACAGTTTAATGTGGATTCAGTATTACGACATGGTAGGATTCTACTGGGATCTTCCGGAGGCGAATATGATGATGGGTTGCAAGGGCTGGATGGACAGGCACGTTTGGCATTGCAACGCGCACAGATAAAGAAGCGACTCGGGATGGGTGCGGATTTTATGGCAGATGAACTGCTAGATGATGCGGATCTCGGAGGATGTGAAGAGGTTGGCGTGGAGAAGAAAAAAGCAGCGGTTAGTCGCGGACGTAAGCGCAAGTCGGAAGTAGAAAGCAACAGCAGTAGCACTGCGACAGAAGAAACTGTTGAGATTGACATGAGTAAATTAAGTGCACGCGAACGCAATCGACTTAAACGCAGGGCGCGTATGGACAGCAAGAAAAAAAGCAAAGTGGAGCTCGGACCCAAGAAGGTAGCGGGAGTTGAGGTACATGGACAGGAGCAGTCACAACCGCAAATAGATGTTACAGAGCAACCCGGAGGAGAAGCAATCGTAGTAGAAGCAAAGAAAGCCGGACAACGCGAAGCGCTTTTTGCAATTAGCGAAGGTTCATGGCCGTTTGAAGGACTTGTAGAAATGCTCTGTGTAGATTTGTTTGACAGCAGCTGGGAAGTGCGACATGGGGCAGGTATGGCATTACGAGAAATACTCAAACGACACGGTGGTGGTGCAGGACGAATAGTAGGTTGCAATGCTACGGAAAACTCACAACGTAATCAGAAGTTTCTAGAGGATGTGAGTGTACGACTTGTGTGCGTGTTTACATTGGACCGGTTTGGTGACTTTGTTTCAGATCACGTAGTAGCACCAGTGCGTGAGACATGTGCACAAACATTGGGAGCTGTGAGTCAGTTTGCTGGTCGCCAACTGGTACAGTCTACGCAGCAGGCTTTACTTGAATTAGTGCAACGTGGCGGTAGTGGCGATGGAAAGGCACCAATATGGGAGGCGCGACATGCAGGACTCGCAGGACTGCGGTATGTGGTTGCCGTGCGACGCGACATGGCAGCGGAGTTAACCGACGCTACTCTGGCTGCAGCGCTAGCTGGATTACGTGATGGCGACGACGATGTGCGCGCAGTGTCCGCTGATACATTGCTACCGCTAGTGGAGCCATTGGCTTCCGGCCCTGCGCCGCGTATTCTGGTAGTATTCGACGGCGTGTGGGCCGCGTTAGCGGAGCGTGATGATATGGCAGCTTCCGCCGCCAGCGTATTGCTGTTGGCTGCGCGTCTAGTTGCACAGCCTTCCGTACGCGCTGTACTAGCTGATGCCGGTCGTCAGGATCCGTCGCAATACGCGCTTCCACGACTGATTCCGCAGCTGTTTCCGTTCCTCCGCCATGCGATTGCGGCTGTGCGGCGCGCTACACTGCAAACGCTACAGACATTTGTTGCAATGGGTGACGGCTTAGGTGAAGCGACATGTGTTTCAAGTACTGCAGGGTCGATAGAGCCCACAGCAGATGCGTGGGCAGACGCAACGTGTCTGCAACTGGTGTTACAGAACATGGTATTGGAGACAGACTCTGATATTCTTACACAATCACAGGAGCTGTGGACGGCGCTACTGCACCAGGGTGCCGCGCATGCGATAGACGCAGCAGCGGTGTCACGGCTGTTTCAACTGGTAGCAATACCCATCGGCACGGCACTGCCATCTGCATTGTTGTTGGATGCCCGGGGCGAAACGGGTAAGGGCTCGACAGGGCGGCACAACGTGGACGCGCCAATGGTGCAGCAAGATCTGGGGCTGCTAAGTCGGGACATCATTATGCGCTGCCGCGTGGTTGCCGCATCGTCTCTAGGTCTGCTGATGGCAGCATATCTGCCCGAGCGCCGTCTAGCCGCGTTTGGTGCGCTACTTAATGACGCGCTGCGCTCGCAGTGGGCGCTGCGGCGCCAATTGGCCGCTGTTATTGTGGAGGAGTATGCAGTAGCAACAGCAGATTCTGGTACCCCAGAGATTGTCACTTCGCCAGAGATCTCCGATGCCTTAATGCTGGCACTGGATGACAACAATGGCACAGTGTACGAAGATCTGCAACCGGCGCTGCGGCGCGTGCGGAATGAGTGCGCTGCGTTGCTGGTGGCGCTTGGAAGCGCAGACAGCGTGGAGGAGCCATTTGGGATTGATGCAGCTAGACAAGTGGTGGGACCACGGTTTGCAGCATTGGTAGAGCAGCGTCCGCGTGATGGCAGTGCAGCGGACGAGCGGCGGCAGCGAGCACTGGCGGCAGTGGAGCATTACGAGGCTGTAGCGCAACAGCATGGCGTGGCTACGCGCGCAGCAGTTGCTGGGGCGGTGGTTGCGCTAGGAAGGTTGCCGGCACGGCTCAACGGCGTTATGCGCGCGGTAATGGGCGCAGTTAAGTTAGAGGCATCTGAGCTGCTACAGACGCGCGCAGCCACAGCAGCAGCCCGACTTACGGCACTATGTTATGCGGCAGCGCGTGGTGCAGCGGCAGACAAATTGTTGCGCAATCTGGCAACGCTGGCGTGCTCGGACCCTTGGACTACGCCAGTGTTTGCTCAGCGTGCTAATCAGCATGACTGCATCCTGATGCTCGAGGTTGTGCAGCGCTATCAGGCACTCAAGCAGTCGTCTTCACAGAACACCTCCGCTACAACGCGTTTGTCTGCTGATGCCGCCATGGCCGCTGCTGCTACTGCCAGCGCTCAAGCTAGCAACCGCAAGCGTCGCACCGCTGCCGCCTCTTCTGCGTCTGCTGCTGTGCCACTGGTGATGCCTTCCAACGTGACCGAGGACCAAGCTCGCGAACTTGCTGCGCGTTTGACTGTGCGTGGTGCTGAGCGCGCTCTGGTCGCTATGGCGCAACTATTTGGTGCTGATCTGTTGCGTGTTGCGCCGCGGTTGTGGGCCTGTGTATCCGAACCGCTGGGTGCCGTATATGGTGTGCCTGTGTCATCTGATGAAAACAAGTCACCTGCAGCGGATGTGCCGTCCAAAGTAGGCCATCTGCCAACACCAACGACTGACACAGACGTGCAACCCGACGGGCCTCAGCCGCAGGCGGTGATTGACGCGCTGCGTGTGCTGCTGGTGCTGGCGCCCGCACTGCATCCGACACTACACGACCAACTTTTAGAAGCACTGTCGTGGGCATTACAGGCACTGTCAAGCCATTTTGCAGCAGTGCGGCATGTGGCGGCACGGGCGGTAGCTGAGCTAAGCTGCGTAATCCCCAGCAAAGTCTTGCCGGCATTTGTGCGGCGCGTATTGCCAGGACTGGGCGACGCTGCTACACATCGGCGACAAGGCGCGGCTGAGGCAGTTTACTACGTTGTGCAGCGACAAGGAGAGGCAGTATTACCATACGTGACGTTTCTGCTAGTTCCTGTACTTGGTCGTATGAGTGACGTTGACGAACAGACACGACTGGTTTGCACCACATGTTTTGCGCAACTACTGCGTCTGGTTCCACTTGAAGCAGACATACCGGATCCGGTGGGCTTAGATTCTGAGCTGGCTGCGCGGCGTGAGCGTGAGCGCGCTTTCCTGGCGCAGCTGCTTGATCCTACTAAGCTTGAACCTTATGCCATTCCTGTGACTATTAATGCAGCGCTGCGCAAGTACCAGCAAGAGGGTGTAGATTGGCTGGCGTTTCTTAACCGCTACGGACTTCATGGCGTGTTATGTGATGACATGGGACTTGGCAAGACGCTCCAGACCATTTGCATCATTGCTTCAGACCATCACCAACGCCGTAAGCAGCTGTTGGAAAACCCTGCAGCAGCAGATTGTCAACCGCTGCCTACACTGGTTGTATGTCCGCCTACGCTGATTGGGCATTGGGAGAACGAGATTCGCCAGTATACGGTTGCACCTGACACTTTGCGTCCGCTATGTTATGCTGGAACACCTGCAGAACGACGTCCGCTGATACCTCGTATTACTGGTAATGAAGTGGATGTGGTTATCATGTCCTACGACGTTGTGCGAAATGACATTGAGTTATTAGCAAACCAGAATTGGAATTATTGTGTTCTGGATGAGGGACACTGCATCCGCAATGCACGTACTAAACTTACACAGGCAGTCAAAAGATTACATGCTCGACGTCGACTGATTCTGTCTGGTACGCCAGTGCAGAATAATGTGGTGGAACTCTGGTCTTTGTTTGATTTCCTGATGCCTGGATTTCTGGGAACTGAACGTCAGTTTAACGAGCTCTACACTAAACCTATTTTGGCATCAAGGGATGCCAAACAAATGCAGACGCAGGCAGGAGAACATGCTTTACAACAGTTACATCGTCAAGTGCTGCCTTTCTTACTTCGTCGTATGAAGGAGGATGTATTGCAAGATCTGCCACCAAAGATTATTCAAGATTACTACTGCGAACTCTCACCACTTCAACGATTATTATATGAAGAGTTTGCACGGTCGACAGTGTCTGATAACCTCAAACAATCCTTGGGTATTGCTGCATCTGACCAGACAACTACTAATGGTGAGACTGAAAATAAGGATAAGCCAAAGGTCACTCATGTATTCCAGGCGCTGCAGTATCTCCGCAAGCTCTGCAATCATCCTGCACTGGTACTCACGCCCAAACATCCGCTTTACAAACAAATTGAGACTGATTTGCATGCGCGTGGAGCAGATCTGCATACTCTTGATATTGCACCGAAACTATTGGCACTGCGTGATTTGCTTAACCAATGTGGTATTGGAACTCAGAAGAGTGAGCCAGATGAAGGCACAGCTGATGCATTACTTGATCCAGAAGCAGTGAGTGCCAGTCATCGCGTGTTGATATTTTGTCAACACAGGGAGATGATTGAGCGTATTGAACAAGATCTGTTTAAACGTGCCATGCCTGGGGTCACACATATGCGTGTTGATGGAACTGTGGAGGCCAGACGTCGTCAGGAAATTGTAACGCAGTTTAATGCTGATCCCAGCATTGATTGTCTACTGCTTACTACTCATGTTGGTGGACTTGGACTTAATCTGACTGGGGCTGATACAGTGATTTTTGTGGAACATGATTACAACCCAGCAATGGATCTGCAGGCAATGGACCGCGCACATCGTTTGGGCCAGACACGCGTAGTCAATGTTTACCGATTAATTACGCGAAACACTCTTGAGGAGAAGATCATGGGCTTGCAAGCCTTCAAACTGCATATGGCAGGCACCATAGTTAATCAACAGAATGCTGGATTATCGTCGATGAATACTGATCAGTTGTTGGACTTGTTTGATTGTCAGCCTACTACAAAGAAGAGCACTACTACTGCGGGTGCTGAAAATCAACAGGGTGATGGCACTGGCACCAAATCTATCTCAAAAGCTATTGAGGGTTTGGAGGAGCTCTGGGACTCGAGTCAATATGAGAATGAGTATAATCTGGATACTTTTATTTCTTCACTACAAAATTAATTAGTTTTTAGTTTATCCTGTTTTTTTTTATAGTGCCAATAAACTGGTTTTTGGACAAGCCCAATAAGTTTATGTTACTGTCCACCCATTTCTTGTGAGATTATCATTCTGTAGATCCTTTATCATTTCGCGGATTGTCCGAGCTCTTGTTGTTTACTAAATTGAACCCCATTGTGCGAGAGCTATTTTTTTTTTTCCGCACCATTTAAACTGTGCGATTTTCTCCGTAAAACGTTGTTATCTTTTCATCCTCACCACTTTTTTTTTTTAATATTTTTTTCAATACTATAAAAAATATGAG
Organism: Coemansia reversa NRRL 1564; assembly: GCA_002705745.1. Lineage (NCBI taxonomy): Eukaryota > Fungi > Kickxellomycota > Kickxellomycetes > Kickxellales > Kickxellaceae > Coemansia > Coemansia reversa. Next base: position 31,943 of record KZ303548.1, on the reverse strand, counting down.
CCAGATTCTTGAGCCTACTCCCGAACTTTCGCGTGCATTGCACGAGCGCGTAGTGGAGGACGATTCTGCTAGTTCGTTAGTGTCACGTCTTCATGGAAAGAACAAAGAGTTGCAAACGCAATCTGTCGACACATACCAACAATTTTGGGCTAATAACGATCAAGAAACCGAGGAAACCCGTACCAGCATGTATAAAACGTTAACCAACACGTATTATAATCTTGCTACAGATTTTTATGAATATGGATGGGGAGCATCATTTCATTTTGCACGCAAAAGTCATGGTGAGACACTTCGTGAAAGTATTCGCCGTCATGAACACATTCTATTTAAGCATGCTCATATAAAAGAAGGAATGCATGTGTTGGATGTGGGCTGTGGTGTTGGTGGTCCTGCTCGTGAATGTATTCGTTATACTGGTGCACATGTTACTGGTCTTAATAATAACGATTATCAGATTGAGCGTGCTAATATTTATGCTCGCAAACATGAACAACAAGATTATTCAAAGTTTGTAAAAGGCGATTTTATGGAAATGCCATTTTCTGAGAATGAGTTTGACGCTGTTTACGCTCTTGAAGCTACCTGTCATGCTCCCGTATTAAAGGACGTTTATAGTCAGATGTATCGTGTATTAAAACCTGGCGGTTATTTTGCTATTTATGAATGGTGTCTTACTGACAAATTTGATGATAATAATCCCGAGCATAAGAGATTAGCTTTAGATATTGAACATGGTGATGGTATTGCTAAATTGTTTAGTACACGTGTGGCACTTCAAGCTGCAAAAGATGCTGGATTTGAAATTGAACTTGCAAAAGATATCGCTCATGATACTACTGTGGGTAATGAAATACCCTGGTATGATGATTTAGACGTGGGATTGGTTAGTTTTAATGGTTTACAATCCTTTTCTCGTTCTAAAATTGGTCGTATCTTTACTTCAAATGCTGTTAAGCTTTTGGAAAAAGTTGGTATTGCTCCAAAAGGTACTGTACAGGTTCAGGATGTCTTAATGACTGCTGCTGATAGCTTGGTTAATGGTGCTAAACAACAAATCTTTACTCCAATGTACCTCATTGTTGGTCGCAAACCTTTAAAGTGAGTTATACTTTTAAGAGTCTTTTTTTTTTTATTTCAATACCTTTTTTTATTCCTTTACTTTTTTTTTTTTTTTTTGACGATATAATAATCCAACATTTATCGCTGCGAATGAAACTAATGCAAAATAATAACTATGCTTTTTAGTAATAAACCAGACATGGGAAGTTTTAGTCACTAGAGAAAGGTCAGTAAACACCCCGCACTGTTCATGAAGTATCCACTAAAAAACTAAATGTTGTCTCAAAATCGTACCGCGATGTGTCTCTCACATCTTTAAATAATAGATTTTTATTTTACTGTCTAGCAGCTGAAACATATTTGAGAATTTAACGTTTGGGATTGCCACCACTGTCCCAAATCAACAACAAGACTGCTTAAAAATGTTTTTTTTTTAGTTTTTTTTTTGCTAGGAACTTTTTAGATTCAAAAAAACAAAGTCTCTCATACCACAGCATATCTATTTAAATGACTTGTATAAAACACACACAGTAAGAACAACTATCTCATCAACTTTTCTACCTTAAAAAAACCAGCTGCTGATTATTTAGTCATGAGCATCATGCTGAGATCCAATTAACAGTTCTTCAGTGGGCTCAACAACCTCATTAGTAGGAGTGAGAGCCGGAGACATAGTGAATCTACGAGGACGATTTGGCAAAGCCAGTGGTCTTAAAGTTGGCGAAGTAGTTGGGGATTTCGTAGTATCCACAACAGGAGCCACAACAGAATGACGACGTCTACCACCGATTTGTTCAACTGCAGGCTCGCAGCTGCGTGCACGGGCATTAGAGTTACTTCCAAAACTGTCCACATGCATACTACGCGATCTTGGTGATGATGGAGGCTCAGAACTTTCCATATGCACAGAAACTGTACTGCCATAAGTGCTACGAGAAAGTAAAGCACCTGGAAGGCGTTTGCCCATGAGTTTTCTGGGATCCAAAATCATGTATCTGGATGGTGGCGCTTTGCCCTTAGCCAAAGGAGAAGGCGGATTTGGCGGTGTGTCATCTTCCTTCGAAGCAGTACTAGCAGCAGCAACACTGGCTGATGCAGGCGACGACATGGATTGCGCATCAGAGAAATCACCGGGTAAATTCTCTTCTACCAATCCACTGGAAATCCCATCACTATTGTCTTCCAAAGGAACCGGACGAGTGCGAGAAGCATAAATAGCTGAAGCACGCATAGAAGCAGCTATTTCCTCGTCAATTCTGCGATCCATATCAACAAGCAAACGGCGTGCGGCCCAATCAGGTCCAAACTCTGCTCTACTCCATGCTTTGCGATTGTGTAGCTGACGTAACTTTTCCTTGACCAGTGCGCCAGTATGCTGAACAGCTGCAGACATGTACTCACGCTTGACCTGCATTAGCAGCTCATAATATGAAGCAACTTGGTTACGCAGCTCCAGACGTGGTGCATGGAACTCAAAGTCACGCAGATCTGTGATATTATTGGCTCGCCGACCCTGATACGAAATGCACAGAGTGCTGCCACCAATATTGACACTGAGAAACGTCTTGTTGCTGCTAGCTCGCCGCTTCATCTGATCCACCTGGTCGCGGTTGTCACCTCCCTGTGAAATACTGGTCCCCGTGTTGCTCTCAGACAAGACCAGCGGTGTTCCACTGCGTCCCGGAAGCGTCGCCAAAATCCCTGATGCCACACGAGGCAGTTGATGCGGAAATGGCTCTGCTGATGCAGCTCGACTGGGCGGTTCTGTGGACCCAGAGCGTCCGCATGGCTGCCCATCAACAGCTCGGCGCATACGGGATGCAAACAATGAGCGTGCCGGATGTGCAGCAGCAGAAGTAGTGGAACTTTCAGCAGCAGAGCTGGGAGTAGGCGTCGGAGTTGAAGTAGTACTCTCCGCAGCAGAGGCATCCTGCGGTGGATACAAATAGTTGATAAGCTTCTGTGCAATGTCGTGCGAGAGCTGCAGACGCAGAGGAAACAAATCAACCTCAAAGCGCTCAACAATGCTAATGCCGCCGACAGGAGCAAGTTCTGACCATTGTACGCGAAGCATGCGCTGAACACAAAAGTCAGGGGCAGCATGACGCGGATGCAAGTAGGGTCCAATCAGATCGGTAAACATGGAGCGCGGCAGACGATTGACAATATACAGCAGATGAACTTCGCTTAGCACATGGGTGGCCTGGTCTGAGGTAGTAACTGCCTTGAGAGATGCCCACCGCAGCGCCACATCGCACAATGGCTGCCCATCGTTCTCCAACATATGCCAGGTAGCCTTTGCCATAAACAGGTGGATAGTCCGCGCAATGGTGCTGTGAGCTTCAGTGCCCCGTAGCCCAGACGACTGCGACGACGCTGTCGAGTGCGTGCCCACATCAGTCTCCGGTACTTCCTGATGCCGGCGTTTCTGCTGCTGTCGCATCTGCCGTTGCGCAGCTCCAAACAAATCCATTGCCGTACGCAGCTGAAGTTCTAGCGCACTGCGATGCCGTGCCAATGTCAAAAGCGCTGCCGCGTGCACACGTGGGATAGCGCCGCGTCTCTGCACCGCATACCACTCGTATATCATTGGCATGCGCTCGCGCAATGCGTCCTGAGTAGCGCGGATTATTGACAAAAGCCCACGCAAGTCGCTCATGTCCATGCCCAACTGAATAGTGTTGAGATGATCCATGTACACAGCCTTTTCAGGATCGATAAACACAAGAAGATCAGTGACAATCTCGTAAAGCGCTGTGTACTGCTCCGCCGTACACGCAAGGCTGAGCTCTGGTAGAAACACTGAAAAATGATTGGCTCGGTGCGCGAGCCCCTGCGAGTTACCTGATGCCTCTTCATTGTCGATTGGATCATCTTCAGTCTCGCCGCTGTCAAACACAAAATCATCTTCGGTAACGTCACCGTCGCTCCCTCCAAAGTCGCTCATATGCTCAGTTTCATCGCCAACTCCACGTGTGCGCAGGATTTCGGCAGTGTCACTTTGGATACGCAGCGGATTGGCCTTGTCATAAACCACTAACCCACTATTGCGGCTCATTAGGCGCTTGTACTTGCTAAGGTCATCAAGCCACCACGCCCGCCCCTTACCACCCCGCTGCTTGCTGTGACTGGAACTAGAAAATGCACTCTGATCCGAGTCGCTGTGCTCAGCGCCATCTTCCTCTTGATTCTTATTTTCAGCATCATCAAATCCCTCAAATATGCCACGCGGCTGCTGCTGCTTGCCTTCTTGGCCCAGTAGCAGCTCAATGGGGATCCATGCAGGCCACAGGGCCGAGGGCTGTCCACCTGGCATCTCTTCATCCTCCTTTGTGTTGCTCTTGGAGCCGTAAGTACAATCAGCAAAGTACGCCGCCTGATGCGCAAAGTCTTCACGGTTGGCTGTAAAAACTTGCACGTTCTCAAGTTCAGCAAGACTGCGGGCCTTGACCACCGACTCATCACTGGGTGGCTCCTCGTGTCTGTGCGCAGCAGCAGCGCCTGTCATTGCACCTGCAGCAGTAGAAGCTGTTGCAGCAGCACCACCATCAACCTCAGGAAAATCGCTTTCATTGCATAAGAGAATGCGGTGCAACTGCACGCGCTCTGCTACAGCGATCGCGGATGTTGTGCTGCTGTCATCGTCCACACGCAGAGACACTTGTGAGTTCAGAAACTCTACAAGAATCGAATAGTAAGGTCGGTAGCGAATAAAGTCCTCCCAAACGCGCGCCAGTCCCTGGTCAAACTTGCTTGTATGTTTCCGTGGATTATCCTTTTGAGCATGCTTGGATGTAGCCCGTGGCCGGGTATCTTTTCTTTTCTTTGCATCTTTACTTTCTCGGGCATTGGATTTGCTCTTTCCTTCAATCTTTTCGCTGCTGCGCAGTCGCCGCAGTAATGCAGGAATGTGTCGTGAGCGCTGAGAAGAACCGGATTTATTGCTGTGTTGGCTGCCGGAGCGCTGTCTACCGGTGATCGGTGGCACGTCAGGACGTGAAGCCATTGGTGCAAACTGGTGGATAGTGCTGCTGCGCCTGCGGTCGCCGCTCTTGGCTGATGAAATACTGGGTACTGGCGGCGGCGTGTCCATGGAGGAGGCTTCGGCCGCAGCGGCTGCGCTTTCCTTGGACCGAGTAGCTGTTGCACTACGGACCACATTGGTAGCAGACTCTGACAAGTAATACTCGATAGCCATTAGACAATCCTGGATGTACAGGAACCGCATCAGGCAGTCGCGCACCTGCGTGGTCCAAATAAGATAACCTGAGTAGATCAAACAGCGATGGCGGTAAAGCGCTGCTAGCACTTTCTCAACTTCCTGTGTGTCCTGGTCGTACTTCAGGCTATCTCCGTTGTCTTCACCCTCCCCCGCTCCATCTGAAGCATCTTTGTTCTCAGAGTTGCCCATACTAGCATGGCGGCAAGAAGGATTTTGCGGATCAACGCCTAAAACCCGCATGCATCCGTTAATAAGCTTGCGACGCGCGCCCAGCTCGTAAATATGCTCGGCCCGCTGCAGCATCTCACCGCGAAAGCGCTCGCCGTTGCCAGAGCTGGCCTGCTCAAACTGAGAGCTGAGTGTAGCCAGAGCAGCTTGCTCATGCTGGATCGCGGCACCCAACATCTGCTTGCGCTTATGCAGCAGCATTGCCTGAGTAGAGCGCGAATCACGCATAATCACAGCTGGGTCGGGTCCCGTAGGCGCCATACGTGCTGTATGACTTTGTGGTGTATCCATGGGTAGGCTCGGCTGGCGCTGAAGCAGTTCGGGAAGATTGTGCTCGGAGCCGTGTGGTGACATCTCGCGATCGGGCGTTTGTGCACCAGCCATAGTCCGCCTTCGCTGGCGGGTACGTGCCAAGCCGAGCAAGTGGAATGACGACCGGTACGACCGTGTCGACGCCGGAGTCCGCATTTCAACGCCTGGCAGCTCTGCGGATATACCACCGGAATCGGATATTCCAGGATATGTATCGTTGCAAATGTCTTCATCGGAACCGTCCAGCATTGACGAGTTGCGCCGATGCATGGCCACAGTATAAACGCTGCTGGCGTCGCCAGATTCGCTAGTACGTGGCCGTGTACCAGGCGAGCGCAAATCGGTAACGGCGCGCGAGCGCTGTGCACTGTTGCTGCGCTGCAGCTGTGGATCGATGGTAGGAAGCTGACCGCAGCCCAACGAGCGTGTCGGACCAGCACGTAGTGGAGGCGGCGCTGACGGTGGCGGCCGCTGATTTTCAGGAAGCTCGGCAGCTGCGGAAACAAAGCCCATAGTGGACTCTGATCCATCCAGGATCTCGTCCAGCCGGCCGTCAAACAGCGCAAGACTGGGACGTTGTGTAAAGTAAACCATGCGGGGCGACCACAATACGCATACAACACTCGGCGCGCTAAAGAGAGCTAGCCCAATATCCAGTGCGTGCAGATCGCGCATGGTGGCCCCCGAGATCCAGCTGCGGTCGGCTGCGGAGACGTCCTCAAGCGCCGATTGCTCAAACTGCAGACCGTTAACCGTTCGCCGCGCTCCAGCTGCCGCTGCTGGCCGATCTGCTGCGGCTGCAAACAGAGGCAGCACAAAGGCTGCTTGTACCAGTCGGACATCCAAATAGTCAATCTCCAGGCTGGCGTCACCAATGCCCCAGCGCAGCGCAGTGGCCTCGCTCTCGGCTTGCGGGCGGTGATCTGCACGGCGGTGAGGCCTAGGTATCGGGCGGCGTGCGCGTGGCGAGTACTCGGCAGCGGATCCTGGTGAGTCTGTCACAGAAGTAGCAACAGCGTGGTTATCAACGTGTAGTTTGACCTGTGTTTGCTCAAGCAACAGGCTGAAAGACAAAGACACCACACGCGCCTTGAGCTCGCGCACAGTGCCCTCAGCCTTGGCGCCGGCAGCAGCGTCGGCTGACAGGCCAAGTTCACCCAGCTCACGAGACTCCATCTCCTTAATGTCATGGTCACGCTGCGAGTACGTCAGCTCGACATTCCGGAGATCCAACACAAGCCGCATGCTGCGCAGACATCTGCCTATTTTGTTATCAGATGTCTCAGTGAATGGATACAGCGAGCCTTTGCGAACCGGAAGCAGCATGCGCGCAACGTACAACGGCAGATGCCGCGTCACGCTCTCTACCACGGCGGCCGACGCACTGATGCGGCACTGTGGCACTGTGCTGCTGCTGCTGCTGTCGGGTGTGGTACCGTGAGGAAACGGCGTAAAGAAAAGGTCTTGCGCTGCACCCTGCACGTCAGAAAACAGCGTGTGCAGTGGCGATAGTAGTGCCTCGACATCGTGAGCAGTCCAGCATTTGGGCTCCTTAGAGCTCACTCGCTTGTCAGGTTTGCGCAGCCGTGGCAGCTGAATATCAGCGTTGTCGAACAGCGGTTTGGTTGGAGTCAGATACAAAGACGCAAACGCGCTCGCCGTGTCACCATCGGCTGAGCTTGCAAACGGGCTAAGCAGGCTAATGCTTGTGTGAAGTCGGGTACTGCGATAACCTGCGTAGGCATCGCTAATGCCCAGGGCTGCCATGGCAAAACTACTCTCGGGTGCTATCGGATGCACATCCCAGTGCGTGCGGCGCCGCCCGGTTCGGTCCGGCGGAATAAATGATGACAGACCAATGCCCATGCGCACACCACCGGATAAATGTAGCAACACTTTGTGGTAAAGCGCGTCCACACTATGCGTAGCAAAGGCAAACCGTGAGCTGCTAGCCTGCCCACAGCGAACGGCGCCAGATTGGACCTCGCTGAAACAGCTAGCAGCAGAGTCAGGACTGCCGTAGATATTGCCAAAGCTACAATAGACAGCGTCAGAAACTCCGGGTGTCGGGCCCTCGGCGACAATCGGAATGCCCATTAAAAATTCGCTGCAGCGCAGCTGCAGAAACTCGCCCAGCGCAGCGGATGGAGGTGCGGCGTCTTCTGTAGGAGCCGAGTAAATTCCGCGACCTGACGCACGATCCCAAAGCTCTGCACCTGGCATTCCTTCGTTCATACACACGCGGACGCCGCCGCGCATTGTAAACAAATAACTGCCGGGCTTCTGTGTGACCTGGTACGGGTTGCGGCCATCAAGTAACAAAAAGAACATCTGCCCACGCTCGCAGCCAGGCTCACCATGGGCTGCACCGGCCTCTACCACAGCAGAGCGGCACTTAAAATGTAAGCGCGAGCGCAATTTGTCCCACCAGGGCAGTCCCGGGCTGACATCAGCGCTTTTAGATGTTGCTGACTCGAGTCGCTGCATCAGCGCCGAAACTACCGGCTGGATGCTGGCGCCCCATGCTGACATGATCGGTGCTGGCGCGTCAGCATCGCTCGCTGCGGGCGCCGAAAATAGCAGCATTGACAGCGCCGTAAATACGCGTGGAAACTGCAAAGACTTTGAAACCAGCCAGCCAGCACTCCGTAACCCGGTGGGCGAGCCGCGAGCGCAAGGACCGACAGGTATAAATACAGAACGCAATGAACGCTCATGTGCGGCGCGCTCGGCCAACACTAAACTGCCGCTAACCTCTAGCGCAGCGGGGGCCTCATCGTAGCAACTTGGTTCAACGGTGCGGCTTGCGTCAGCACAGCGGTTCGGCGCAGGCACGCTCAGCAGCGGGAAAGGAAAGTCGCGCAATTGCATGTGCACATCACCGCTTTTCACACGCAGGCGTAGCGGCACGAGTGTGGCCCATTCAGGCTGCCGCGGCGTAGCAGCATCGAGATGGCGTAGATAGCGCTCAACCTGTGCAAATTCAAGCAACGCCGGCGGGGTGTCCAGCGTCAGCCACAGCGGCGCCAGCACCAGTTGGGCCAGCGGGACTGGCGGATGCGTCCACGCCGCCGCACTAAACGTATATGGTGGCCGTGCACCCGCCGCACCGCATCGTTGTGCACCGAGCCCAGCAGTTGCCGCCTCGAAATTTTCTTCCAGCGCGTCTTTATCTCCACGGTTGTTGCCCGCCCTCTTGACTGGCGCAACCATGTGCCGGCGGATCGCCTGCACCCATTCGCGCGCCTCCACGCGCAGCAACCTCTGGTACGCTGACGCGATTTCTGCCTCGACGTCGCCGCCCGGCATCTCGGATACCACAGGCTTTTCGGCGCCGTCAACTGCCAGCGATGCCGAAGATTGGTTGGCAGTTGCCGACTCGGCTCCATCGCGCATGCCGTGACCCACTACCGGCGCCGTCACTGGAGGCTCGAACGATCGACGATTTGCCGACCGGGGTGTCTGCAAGCCGCCTCCAGTCGCTTGCAGACTTGCCGACGACATCGAGCGTGGCTCTTTAGCCGCGCGGCGTCCGCGGCGGTGGTACGCATGCAGGCCCGCTGTGTGCTTACGATGCAGCGGTGTCGGGGTCTCGCGCGGCGCAGCCACGCGACTGTCAGCAGAGAGAGATCCACGACGCGCCGCACGCGTACTGGCGTTACGCATTTCCTGCGCGCGTGCGTCAAACGCTTCCAGGCGGCTCAGGCGCTCGCGCTGCTCGCGCAGGCCGACCTGGTAGATGCGCGACAGTGCTGTCTCAAACGGGTCGTCATGAACCATCACGGTAAACTGCGGTCCGTGAAAGTTGACTGTAGGAATGTCGTCCGGCTCGTGCAGCGTTGGTGGAGCCCCCGGCCGCACCACAGCAGATGGGCGTAGCGCTGGCGGCTTGAATGTGCGCGCGTTACCCAAAGCCGCCATCAGCTGCCGCACGCTGAAACGCTGCCCCTTTGCCAATGCAACTTTTGGCGGAAAGCATGTAGCTGCAGACTTGCGCGCAATGCGCTTGCATGCCTTCTGCAGCAGCGAATATCCGTCGATAGTCTCGGCCATGTTATAGCGGTGCCCAAGCGCCAGCGCACCGCGCAAAAACGCAATATCAACGCTGCCGTATGTGCCGTTGCTGCGCACGCCCTGAGCGCGAGCTAGCTCTGCGCGCTTAGCTTTAGATGGAAACCGCAGCTGCACGCGGCTTTCGCTAAGCGACATTAGAGGCTGCGGCGCCATCTGAGCCGTCTGGCCTCTGGGCGTAGACATCCCGTACAGCGTCATTTGCGGCCCAGCCAGCGTAATCGCTAGGTCGCCGTCTGTACTTTGCCGCGTCTTCTCAAACCGAAGCCGCGCTTGCGGCATGCGCAGCTTGAGCTGCGGCGGGAGACTTTCCGGCACAGCATTTTCCTCCATCTGAACGCCACCGGTGCCGTCAACGTCAAAGAACACCGGACGTACCAAGTCGCCGTGCACGTCAAGCAGTTCGCTGTCAATCCTTACTACCACGTCGTCGGGAACATCTGGTTCTGTGATCCCCGTCGCCATGTACCGCGCAAGTCGACGTCGCCGCCGCCAGTACTTTATATGATGCATAACTACAGCCCACCTGTACACCGAGCTGACACCGGCTGTTCCTGACATGCTGACCGCCTTGAGCTCCAGTTCTAGCCTTGCGCGGTGTGGCTCAAGTCGCTGTCGGTCGAAGTTGAGCCGTGGATGCACCAGTTTAATGTGTTGCTGCACCGTATCTGCCTGCCACCCGCAAAGATCCTCTGCCGCAAAATCTGCCAAAGCGCTGTGCGTCTCTGACTGCGCCAACGCGGGCGGTACTGCCGATAGCAGAAACATTGTTGCATGCTGGCACTCCACGTTGAACGTCAGGGGCCCTGCACCGACACGCTTGCCGAAAGAGTGCGGCGACTCGGCCGAGCCCCCGTTTGTACGAACACCGATGCTTCCGCGCACCAAGCAGACCTGCATGCCGTGCTCAATTCCACTGCGCACGTCTTCCTCGTTATCGCTGACCAGTACCGTTGCACGCAAACTATCAAAGTTCACCAGTACCGTCGCTGCCAACTTCTGTTGCCACTTCTCTGTTGGCTGCTCCGGTGGTGTTAAGTAAGTCGCACTTGTGGCTGTCTGCGTAGCCTCTGACTGGTTGTGCATAAGCCGAGCCGCCAGCCATAGTGGCTGCATTGACAGCCATCGCTCAAAATCATACTCGCGTAGCATGCATGAAACTTCGCCCACCTCAACGCTTGCGTTGACGTTGGCGCGCCGCCATGGACTACGCGTTCCCGCTGCTGCCTCATTTGAGCAACTGAAGCTGGCGCTGCCGCTGGCGTGAAACCCTCGCTTCACACACAACAGCGTCCTTTGCGGTGCATCCACTGACGGCGCCTCCCAGCGCGCTACCACCGGACTGATGGTCGCGCGAAACTTGATAGTCGCTGATTCGTCGCCACTGCCCAGCGTCCACTGCAGATGGCTTTCAAAGTGATGCACGCGTAGCGCAATCCGTCCTCCGTCAAGCCCCTTCTCAGTCGGAACGTGCGGCTGCACCGCATATAGCGCCCGCTCCACTGCCACGTGGACCTGAACTTCCGAAAACACCATATCCAACAGTGCGTGCATGTAATAGCCGCCCCCGCCATCGGTCTGGCCGTCTGGCACTGCAGGATTGATGGGCTGCTGCCTGCCGCCACGAAGGATTGTGCGGACCGCGCGGAGCCGCGTACGTAGACGCGCCGCCCATTGCCGCGCGTCGTCGATGGCTAACTGCGTTTGCAGATTAAGCACCAGCTCCGGCCGCCCGATGTCTATGTACACAATAGGTTGCGGACATGGTCGCTGAGACAAATCCTCAGACAAGAAAGCTGACATCTCTCCATAAACCGTGCAAAGGCGTAGCCGAAACCCCGGCGCGTCTGCCTGCTGCTCCTCAGCGCGTGCATCCGGCGTCATTGATGGCGTCTGCAGCGCTGTTGCATGCACTGTGCCCAGCGCGGCGCGTAAAAACGCCGTCGAGTCTTTTGCCTGCCGGCGCACAGATGCGCCACCTTCAGATCCACGCGCATATGCGTCGTCGTCGTCGTCCTCACCACCACCGCTGGCATCCCAAGCGCGCTGTGCGTTATCAGTGCTACCAGATCGCCGAATGCTCTCGGCGCTCAAACGCCCAGCGTTGGTTGTAGAGCCCAAGCCACTGCTAAGCGAATTCCATATATACCCGCCCTCAATCTCCATGCCCCGTTGCCGCCAACGCAGCATCGCCGGCGCTGCGACAAATGGCGTCTGTTTGTTGGTACCAGTTAGCGGCAGATCAAACACTAGCTCCGAAACACGCAGCGCAAGCCCGACATGTTCCAACCGCAGCTTGCTCAGCACCTCATGTAGCAAAAACAGCAATCGGTTGACCTGCTCACGCGCCTCTGACTCCGCTGTCGTGGCACTTGCTGATATGCCGGTGTCGGCTTGGTTGCTGCTAGTTAACTCTGGCTCGCTTCCCTCTGCAGGGCTGCTAGAGCTAGAGCTACTACTACTATACTGTCGCAGCAGACTGGCAAGATGAGAATTGAGTGTCCGCATCCCGCGAGATGGCGTATTATTTGAACGCGACCCAGGCGCCATCCGCAGAATTGATACCTCGTCAAGTAGCGACTCAACGATACCCGCACGTACATGCACCTGTCCGAGCTTTACGCTTTGATCAACCTTCTTCGGAAGTCCCCAGAATGTCGTGATCACCTCGTTTCGCACTGTACAGCGCTGACAATTGACCGCTGGTCCACGTTGGTGTGGTTTGTCGTTGTCGCCAGCCCCTTTACCTGCCAGCATGTCCTGCATTACCAGCGTCTTGACTAGCTCCCACCGTGAATTCATATGTTGCTGTGTCGTCCCGTCAATCCCTGCAAGCAGCCGCACTCCCGTAAACTCCAACGCCAGCGTAGACAAATACTTGTGGCTGCGGTCGCGCTTTTGCACCCGTGCAAGGCGGTGTAACCGTTCTGATGCCGCAAATGTATCTGTTGTCGACTCCCGCCGACCTTCGCTAGGATCTTCTGTGCGGTGAAAGTTGAGCACTTTCAGTAGCCAATCGAAAATTCCGCGCAACGAGTTAGTAATGTCCGTCTGTATCCACCTACCACTGGTACTGCCTGCACTGCGGCTTTCATGCGCTGATTCGGCCCACATTGAGCCGCTGTTAATCTGCAGTGTTATGCCGTGACCAGCGCGCGCCATTTCACCACTATGGGCAACCATTAGCCGAATATCCGTCACATTAATATCGACCCATTGCGCAAAAAGTGATGCAAAATATGTGTACGTGCGCAGAATAGTTGAGAGTTTCTTGGCCAGTTTGGCTGCCAGCTCTTGTGCCTTGCGATCCAACACATGCTCACCAGATGTGGCATTGTTGCTGTCGCGAGGCTGCTCCTCAAATGTGGCTGGCTGAGCGGCAAAATCTGTGTCGCTATTTGGTTTATCATCAAACAGCCACATTCTATCGCTGCCGCTATCAGCCTGTGCATCCGTCCGAGATTCTGTAAAAAGGTGTATTTGCACTCCGCGCGCATATATTTGAAGCCGCTTAGACAGGCAGCTGCTGCCGCTGTTGCTAGCGCCTTCGCACATACCAGGCTGATCAGGATGTACACCTGGCGTAGGCCCCTGGGTGGACGCGTAAGAGTCAGTGCTTGTGCGTGTCGACGCAGCCTCCGGTGCCTGCGGAGTTGACAGGGTTTCGGCTGCCGACACACCAGTCTGTTGCCGTGGACGTTGGCCTATGGCTCGAAAGAAGTTCTTTATCTTCTCCCATCGCATGCGAATGCGCATACGTAACCTTCGCATTGTTCGGATATCAATTCCAATTTCGTCAATGCGCAGCGCAACCTCTGTTCTGCCACGCATACGCACCTTAACTACCAAACCACTAAAGCTGCTGCCGCTGAAACTGCTCACCCGCAACCCAAAGCCCAGCAAGAAATACCGCACTGGATAGCTCAGTACCACTTGCCCCAGTCGTAGAAGGAAATAATGTACCAGCGCCGTTATGATCATCGGATGGAGTAATAGTTGTGCTGCTGTCTGTGGTACATGAAGTGTCTGTAGCGTCTCGTGCGCAAACGATCCTTTCTCTGAGTATCGATTAGGAATTGGTAGCAGTAGTGATAAAAGTCCCACTACTAGAATTGACACAAGTGGTAATTGCATGTTATTGACCTCGCTTGCACGCTCCACTACCACACTGCGGTCTAACTGTTAAAATATATGAATGTATGCTAAGCACCAATACTATACTGTAGACAAATCGTTGAAATGAATGTATGCTAATGTGGTTTGTTTTTCAGTGCAAAGAATGGAAAAAGATAAAAAAAAAAAAAAATGAACGAAATAGAAAACCCCACAAATTGATGCAAAGGATCAGTAAGCGTTAGCTTTTCCGCTGTTTTATACCAAACAATATTTTTACAACAAAAACAAGCAAACCCCCCCCCCATTTCTCACCTTTTTTTCCCTGCTTCTTTTGATAAACGACAATGTCCCGCTTATTATTTGCGTCCTTCAGTACACAGACTTCCTCAGCACCACCTTCGTTTCAGCGGTTTATTCAGCGTGGTAAGGTACTGACTATGTACCGTCGATTTATGCGTCTAACCAAACGCGTACCTGATAGTACCACACGCAAAGAAACGCGTGCATGGATACGTGGTGATTTTGAGCGGTACAAATCAGAGTCCGATCCTCAGCGGATCGACGTACTTTTAGCTCAGGCAAGTCGCCAGTACAAGGAAATGGAATCAGGCGTGTTTTCAATGCTTTAAAAATGTAATATTTTTGTTATTTTCATTACAAGATGGCGGCAAAAAAAAAAAAAAAGAAGAGAGACTTGCCTTTTTAGTTATGTGAAAGTGCAGGTTGTTATTGTCTATTGATGGTTTTCAGGAATAATTCCAGGCACAACCTTTATAGGCTCCTCACTAGGGCAGCAAGAGCTAGGTAGACATCCGCCATCGCGGCATGCTAACAGACAGGGTCCAATTGCAGTCTGTTTGCCGTTGTTATTGTTCTGCATGTTATGACTGCCAGGCACAATTGCGACCTTGCTTAATGCCGAGCCCTCGTGCCCCTGGTTCCCCCCATTTTGCTGCGCTGACGAAGCCTCCTCCATAGTATTCACAAGACTTACTGAATCGCCATTTTGTGCATTAGCAGTAGCCACAGACACGGGCTGACCAACTACAAACTCGGGTTGGATGGTGGTAGAGTGGATTCCGTGCCTGTGCATTGCATGCTTGACCTCCGATGCCACATCCATATACAGACAGTCCATGTCCACAGCCCCGGGTGTCGACAGCGTGTTTAGGCTTCGATTTCGCGAGACCAACCGGACCGATGTAGATGTCGCTGTTGTTGTAGTTGACATTGGTATGTAGTGGTCGCCGGCTTTTGCTGCAATGTTTGTGTCACTGGACGAATTGCTGTTGTGGATGCACTGGTGGGACGGCGGCCGGTCGATAAGAACGTGCACCGAAGCAACGTTCTTGGTGTCCGAGAGCTGCCACACATGCAAATCGTGTACATTCAGCACATGTGGGATTGCTCTGAGGTCGCGGCGGAGGTCCTCCAGGTCGACATTGCTTGGTACGCCATTAAGCAAAATAAACGACGCGCTCTTCACCAGTGGTATCGTAATGCACACAATTAGTGTGTTAATCAATATTGACATGGCCGGATCAAAGTAGAAGCGCCAAGAGCCCTCTGCTTTCCAGATCACCAAACCGCTAATTATTACCGCAACATTGGTTATACAATCACCAAACACGTGCAGCCACACTCCGTGCATGTTCAAATGTCCACCCGAACCACCACTGCATTCCCCTCCACCGCTACTGCTTCTGCGCCGTTTCGTGTGACTCTTTCTCCGTGCTGCAACAATCTGGGGCGACGACTTTCCGCTTGCATCCCTCGAACCCGGAATATCCGATGACTCGTCACTAAATTCTCCGTCAATCATCTGTTGCGCCGAATTTATGATAGCTTGATGTGTATATACTGGATGTGGCACCCCGATAATCGAACGGTTATCAATGGCGCTCGACTGCATCCGGGAACTGCTGCCTGCTGCTTCTGCATAATTAATGGCATTATACGCCGTTTGGTGGTCACCTGTGGATAAAAGACTCCCCTGTTCGCCAACCACCTCCTCCTCGTCGTCATGTACGTGCGCATGTGTATCGCTATGTGCATGTCCATGCGAATGCCCATGCCCGTGTTCATGGAATAGCATCAATCCAAGGAGATTAAACGCCAGCCCCACGCAACCAACCAACATGACCAGCTTTGGATTCCTCACCTGTTCAATATTAATAAATCGCTCAATAGAGTCAATATATATTGTAAGACAGAGTCCGAGTAAAAGCACCCCATTCGTCAGCGCTCCAAGTATCTCTGCTCGCTGCCATCCGTACGTATTGTTTGGAACCGTCTTCTCTGACTTTGCCATCTAACCAACGCATACGCATATTAATGCAGAAAACACACCAAAATATATATCAGCCTTGTTATAAACGTTCATACTACCCATCACATATCCTATAAAAAAAACCCCCACTTTTGTATTACAAGTTGCCAATACTTACCATTATAGCCCACAACGCAATCGCCATTCCAAGAACATCGTTGAGCATATGAAACGAATCTGCCACCAATGTAATGGAACCTGCGACAATGCCTACTATTAGCTCGATAAAAAACATTGTAGAGCTCAAACCCAGCATTAAGCTGACCTTGGCTGTGCGTGAAAGCTTTGCCATAGCAAAAAATATAGTTGCTGATAGTGAAAAAAATGTCCTAGTTGAAATGCAAACTGGAAAGATAAATTTGAAACAAAAGAAAAAGAGGAAAGAAAAAAAAACACCTAAAAATAAAAGTGAAAGGCATGCTTTGCGGAAGCAGTTGTATCTTGAGCTTCCTAGCATTGGTGTTTATCTGTGTGTTTGTTGGCTCATTATACTTGCTCACGCGGTATTACAAAGCTCCCCTTATCTTCAACAGCACCCCACACATCTTTTGTAAAAGTTGCGTAGCACTCTCCTCCGATTGGCAAAGGTATCCAACCTCAAACTGTGAATAAGAATGTTAAAACCAAACGCTATTTGTCTCGATCAGCTTCTTCACAAAACTGCCATAAAAGAAGGTTTACATTAAAAACAGAAGATGCAGGGCATGCTTCTAAGAAACCCCTTCCAATTACCCTGCAAAAACAAACAAAAAAAAAAGTTGTGGTCGTACCCGGGTTCGAACCGGGGTTGCTGGAATCAAAATCCAGAGTGATAAACCTCTACACTATACAACCCGTTGTAAGATAATTACTACAATTTCGTTAATTAAAATATAAATATGTTTTTAAATATCTGTACTGCTATGTCTATAGTGTTAGCTGCAATTACAACGCCAATGAGCTTTATTTATTTGTAAATATATAGTCAAATATATTAAATTCATTAATTCTTGTTCAGCAGCAGCTATTCAGAACAAGTTGTCAATGATATGCACGCTGGTTTGGCAAAAACTGGGGTAGGCATACATTACATATCCATTTAAACACATGGCTACATATTGACAATATGGATGAGGCAACATAGATACTTCCAGTATAATATATTGTATTTTCAAGCACTCATACTTTATCTTAGACCTGTTGCTTGTCACAAACAGTTTATATAATATTTTTCAGTAGTCAAGATGAGACATCTTTCTATTTTTATTATTAGTATTTTTCTATCGCTAAACACAACAGCTGTAGAAGATAATGATATTGATGACGATGTTATAGGGCGTTCAATTGGAGAGCGACCAGATTTTCTTGAAGATTTAGTATCAGATGCAAGTCAGACAAACAGTGGTGATGAACAAGCTGGATGTATTAGTGAATGCAAAGATACAGATCAAAGTTGCAAAGCAAGATGTCTGGGAGTTCCAGGGGCAGCTTCACGCAAGTCACCTAGAAAACAAGACATAAACGGCAATCTACCCCTCAATTGGAAAATAGATAAAAGTACTGACACAACATCAGAAGCAGATACTCTGTTTCCCCACTTACTTTTTATCATTGGCATGGCGACAAGTGGATGGTGTTAGATTTCTTAAACAGCACATGCGCATAAACCTTTTAATAACTGCAGCTTTTCAGAAACCATTAGCTTTTTTTTTCATTATTATTCAAACTATCTTTTATTCGTGTTAAAACAATATCACTATTTTTTTTTTTTATGTGAAAAATGCATTCCCCTTTAGCACGAGTGTTAGCTGCAATACTACTATGTCGATTAGCAGCAGAAGTCACAGCACAACGTACAATATCCAAAACACACAATTCAAACATAGAATCCCACACACCTGCTTTGCGTCTATATAGAACTGGAGATAACGATGAGATTGCAGAATGTCAGAGTAGATGCAGTGATACACTGTGTCATGAGCGATGTAAACGAACAGGCTTAACTGAAGAAAACATAGTTAGACGCACACAACGATGTACAGAAGATTGTAAAGAAGAACCCGATGAACTTGTACAGATGTGTATCCAGAGATGTTCATATTATATGATAAATCCTGCAAAACATACAGTAGAAATGATACCTGCAAGTAAGGTAGGTCAGAATGGACTGCTAATAGAAAACGAACACATAAGAACACGAGTACGACTCATTGGCCCCAATGGACTTCCACTAGTGGAGACTCAAACAGATCCACCAACATCAACAGAAACCAGCATTAGCATTATCTCTGATGCGGATACAAGCATCTGGCCACCCATGTACCGGGTTGAGCTTGTGAACGGAACTCTTGGTAATGTCATCCGGAAAGACGTAGTAGTATATGGATTGGCGCTTTTGTGCTTTTTGGTTTAAGCTCTCTCAACCCTCTTTTCATTTTAAGCACAAACCTTTTTTTTTTTTTTTTTTTGTTATTTTCCTACTCTTTTTTTTTTTTCGCATGCAATGAATTTGTTTTGCATTCCTTGGAATCGGCGCAAGGTGTTCAGAGCACTGGGGTTCTTTCCAGTTATTTTTACAATATGTTTGCTGGGCTGGTCAATATACACCTACTTTCAACAAATTGTTCCGCTAATTGCAAAGCACAGCAAGACGTTGGCGTGTATATTTAGTGTGGTAGTAGCGGCATTGCTAATAATGTCCGTATGGTGCTACATTATTTGTGTTTCACGGAGTCCCGGCACTACAGCAGCACATGCAACCACAATATCATCTCATGGCGGTATGAGTAATAGTCCACCATCTATCAGACTCTCACGACGAAGAAATGCAGATACTGTGAACACTGGTTTTGAAGACAGCGATAGCAGTGATGGCTCGACCATGTTAACTGATAGTCAACGTCGAGAGTCGGGACTTATCAACACTATTACAGTCAGAGACGATGGGGAACCTAGGTACTGCCACAAGTGCTGTGCGCCAAAACCAGATCGCGCACACCACTGTAGCATATGTGATGTGTGTGTGCTGCGTATGGATCATCATTGCCCGTGGCTCGGAAGCCAGTGCGTTGGATTCCGAACACACAAGGCATTTGTGTTATTCCTTGTATACACTGCGTTGTATACGCTGCTGTTATTTATATTGGCATTCTTCTACTACGGTTTGCCACTCTTCAACGCAGCAGAGTTTTCATACGAAGACGCAGGAGAGATAATCATGGTACTATTGCTTATATTTCTGGCGTTCCTGTTCTCTTTGCTTTTGATTGGATTCTCGGCATTCCATCTATATCTTGTGGCTAACAATCAGACAACACTCGAGCACGATGGCAGAAACAACTACCGTGTTGAAGGATCTAATGAGATTGTATGGAGAAGCAAGATCAATTTGTTTGATTTGGGACACCGCAAGAACTTTGAGCAGATTTTTGGCACCTCGCGAAAGCTATGGTTTGTTCCAATGTATACAACTATAGGCGATGGTATTCGGTATCCTATTAGCTTTGAGCACTATAATGAGCTTCAAAACACAGCGTAGACTATTCAGATTATAATTGTTGCACTGTAGAACAGCAAGTTTTTTATTTTTTTTTTTATTTTCTTCTATTTATTATTTATTTTCGAGCATTGCTAACTTTTCATTGTTGACCCAGCTGAGATACGAATCCCAGAACAAATCAAAGCAGCTACTAAAGGGAACTCGATAGATAAGCGGGACAAAGGCAAAATTTACTGTCTGGATAATAGGAGAAATAGTTAAACCAGTAAGGTAGGTAGGTAAGAGCAAAGTCGAAAGGCGAAACTTTGCATCACTCAGACTACCACCTTCCAAAAAAGCCATGGATGAAAAAAACAAAGCATACATTGTTGGTTCATAAAAAAGCAAGTCACATAACAGCCGTTTACCAACTTGAGCAGCAGCAATACTTCGATCTGAGCGTTTAAATCTGACACCCACTCGTTTCCGCCGTGCTTTTGTAAACCATGCAGTCTGTGAACGAATTGGAAACCTACGGTCCAAAAACCTATGCCACCTTACACCAATTGGTGAAACACACATTGAGAAAAACACAAAACGCAGTGTTCTATGGAGATCGTATCCTTTAGAGTGTTCTTCTTTGTCTGTTTCCTTTTCATGTCGGTTACTAGGTAAATGTTTTCCAATTGTCTGCGCTATAAGGTCTCCACACGCTGAAAGACACGCCTCTGTTGCTGCTATTGTAACAAACGGCCGTGCCTCAGCTTGTCGCGTCCAGAACCGAAAAAAGGACGCCATTTATCTACAGATTGCTTGTTTAAATTATGTGTATTGAAAAATATTTAATGCTCTTGAGTGAAAGCAAACTAGAACTAATGGCTCTCACACTGCTAGATCAAGACCAGACCATCAAAAAAAAAAAAAAAAAATGCCCTGCAAATACATCACGTGCCTTAGGAATTTTTGTTTAACTAATCACTAGTGTGAAATCAAATCTGCGAGTAGAAAGTTGATAACAGGCAGATGCTTCGTTTTCCACCACGATAAGCTTCTTCCCCATCTTTGAGATAACTTTTACCCTTTTTCTACTATTGTACTGTATTAAATTCGACAATGTTTTTGACAATCACCAGAGCACCTGCTGGACGCGCAATAGCAGCACGAAATATTCGGTAAGTCTTATTTGGGTGTTATACACAATGGGCGTGTTTATTTTTCTTCTACCAGACCATACAGCTAAGGAAATACGAGAGAGTTGGCAAATTTTCTTCAATTTTGTTGAGGATAATATAGGGCATTTGTGGCCACAGCGCAGCGCAGGACAGAAGAATCACAAAAGACTATTGCAGAGCGTGCTCAGAAGAATCGACCAGTGTCTCCAAACCTGGGGATTTACCAGCCGCAGATGTCATGGGTTTTGTCTGGGCTACATCGTAACACAGGAGTACTGGTAGCTGGGGGAGCTTATCTTTTTACAGTGGGATTCGGACTTGCGCCGGTGTTTGGAGTTGATCTGAGCTCTGTGGCAGTTGCTGGAGCATTGGCATCGTTGCCTGCTCCGCTGATGTTGGGCACAAAGGCATTGATTGCGAGTAGTTTGAGCTTCCACTGTTTCAATGGCATTCGTCATTTGTGGTGGGATACTGGAAGGTCCGTGAGTAATAAGGGCGTTTTTAATACCGGGTATGCGGTTCTGGGTGCTACAGCACTGGCCACAGGTTACCTGACGTTCTTTTAGGCAACAATTTGCTACTATGTTTAGGATTTTTATTTAGAGCTTTTTTGATTTAAAAATACCATCACGCGCTCAGATAGAGTACTTTTATGTTTTCTCGAACCTCGCATTTTCCACACACTTCTTTGCAGCAGAATGATCGACATCAAATGACGGTCCGGTTTTCATAGTCCCTCGTTTTTCACCCCACCCAACATACACACTCGTTTTGATGCAAGGCTTCGATAATGGTTTATTATGCGGTGGTAAGTTGAGTAAACGCGCCTCTCTACTTGTGCTTTAACGCTCTTCTTTTTTAGCACGCATCGTCTCCCCTTTTTTACCTGTTATTTCTTATTTTTCGACCTAAAATACCTTTTTGCTTCCTTTACTTGTACGACTCTCCCCTTCGTTGTAGTCTGCGGTCTGCGGTAGTATAAAAAACAAACAAACCACCACAACTGAGGTTTCCCGCACCAGCACTACTACTTTTTCCCTATTACCTACACCCGACCACAATCAAACAATAAACGAACCCTTTATATTACGTTTACAACTAGAGAGTCGAGAAAACCCCGAAGAACGATAAACTATCTCAACAACACATTGGCCTACGCTGTTGTAAAGCGCTTAGAATAATAATAAAAAAACCGATAGTTGGGAGCAGATGAATCTGTCGGGGCTCTCGTATCTGCAGTTCTCGGTGGTGGATGCACTGGTAGCAATATATCTGGTGATTCGGGTACATGAGACCGGGAGTTGGTCACGCATCAATCCATTGTGGGTAATGCGCCAGGCTAAACGAGGCAGCAGCATTGTTACGATGGTAGCATTCTACTGTTGCATTATAGCGACTGTATTGTTCCTCGTCAAGGATGGGCTGATGTCCAATCAGGAGCTGGACGATGTGAACCTGTGTAGGGCGGCAGTATACATGCGACAGACTGTGACTCCGCTGGACGAGCAGCAGCTACCAGTCATCAAGACAGGCCTGCTGCTGTGGAACCTGGGCTCGGCGTTTCAGCTTGCGGCACTTGGATGTATGATGAGTTTGTGGGGGGCGGTGCCAGTCCGCAGACTGCTCGGGGTGCGGGCGCCGATGGGCGGCAGGACAGCGCTGGCGATGGTTGCGCTGGGCGCTGTTGGGTGGGTGGCTGCAGTGGTGTCCCACTTTGTATCGGCAGACAAGGAAGAAGACACTGCACGGGCACGTAGTATTGCACGGATAGTTACAAGCGCAGTGTTCACGGTGTTTCTGGTGGTGCTGGTGTGGATATCAATGAAGCTGACGCGCGTGATGCACGAGGCGCGGCGACGTGACCCCTTTGCGACGGCGGCGGTAGTTTCAGCGTCACAGAAACTGCACGCGGAGGGCGGGGCGCCTATGGCCACACTACACTATCTGCTGGAAATGCAGCGTCTCGCGTTTATGAGCGGCGCCGCGCGACTGCTGGCGCTGATTCTGATGCTGCGCGTGGTGTTTTTCTTTGTCTTTGACATTAGCTTTTTGACGCCGCAGCGCGCATCCATTGCAAACCTGGGGGCGAGCAACGCGTACTCGGGCATCGCCACGCTGGCCTCGTCACTGATTGCTCCGCTGATTGTGCAGGTGCTTTTCCCGCCGTGCCCAGACATTGTCGCCCATCAGCTGTCGATGGCTGCAGAGATGGATCCGCAGAGTCGTCAGGGCTTTGTCGATGCGCAGCTTCGCGCTACACATGCCATGCCGCGCCTTACGCTGGCCATGAGCTCGCGCGACCGCATGTTGAGCAATGCCACAGATCTCCATTCCCGCTCCAGGGCGCCCACTGCCGCCAGCCTGGCTGTCGAAAAGCTCATGCCGCCGTATGCCGATATCAACGAAAAGTCCATGCCACCGTATGTCAATACCAACGAAAAGTCCATGCCACCACACGCGGCCCTTCAAGAAAACTATCTTGACAGCATACCGTATATCGATCGCGACGTGCGCGAGAATTCTTTCTTCTCGCAAGGCCCCTGGTCGCAGCCCGTGACACACTCACTACAACCACGCGATTCGTCTACTGTTCTTGGCGCGCGAAACCCACAGCAGGGTCCCACGCCCCAGTCACAACGGCAGCTTGAGGAACTGGTGCGTTCCAATACTGGCACCTCGTTGATCACTATCGAAGGTCGCCAGGACATGCTGCGCCAGTCAGTGCTTCGCAACAACTCGCTGCTTTTTGAGCAGAATTCGGGTGCCGCCAGTCGTAGCCATGTCACCAGCTCTTATGTGCCATTGTCCAGCTCCAATCCCATGCTGACCGCCAGTACTACAGCAATTCATCCCAACACGCTGTCCAGCAGTGCGCTTACCACAAATACCAGCAGTCAGAGCGGGCCCAGTCTACATGCCGAAGCTCTTCAGGATTCATCCGCTTCTTCCGACACTAATCGCGCAGACTCTATTATCACTTCCTATATGCGCTCAGATAACTTTTCGCCTCGCGTCAGACATGCATTTGGCGAGGGTCGTCCGTCATCGTTTGTGTCAGAGGATTATCAATACGAACCCATTACCTCGCCTAATCCGTTTGCCACCGCCAGTCCTGTCACCTCTGCTGCTACTACTACTACTGTAGCACGCACCGCAACGATTGCAGCAGCTACTGCTGCTGCTGCTGCTGCGGCTGTTTCTCCCGAAAACTCCAGATCCGAGCAGCTGTCTGTCTACATAGCCGATTCAGCTCGGGAAGACCAGGGCAACGACAGCAATGATGACGATCTTTCCGCACAATCTGGTGTTGGTCCAATTCTGATTCGGAAGGGATCAAAAGCATCGCTGCGTCGCAAAGGTACGCTTGAGCGCCGCAGGCAGCGCAAGGGCATTTCTACAAACGCGGAGGACAATGACACTTCGCACAGTACCATAGGTTCAGCTGCCACCAGCCCACATTTATCTGATGAGCAGCTGAACTCTGAAGCTGCTACAACTGTTGCCGCCGCCAGCAGCTCTGTAATCCCAGCAGCTGTCTCTAACACATGGCCAAAGAAATCGCAAGTGTCACGTATGAGTGCATTCAATGGCCCCTCGGGAAGTCAGCCCATTTTGCTAAACCGGGCACAGGCTGGCAGCTCACCGGGCTCGGATGAGATGCGTCGTGATTCGGCTACTATCAGTAACATGTCCTGGGATCACAAGACGCGTCAGACATCGGGCAACTTTGACCGGATGCCTCCGACGCATCCGCTCCAGACACAATCAAATGCGCCATCATCGCTGTTTAAGCATCCAGTCGGAAGCAGTATTGGCAGCATGTCGTCAGTGGTGAGTTCTGCTGCCAACGACGCTTTTTATACTCCCGAGTCCAGCTTGGCTCAGATATCTCAGCAACAAATTTCTACACAGCAGTCAAATAATCGGTTTAGCGTAGTCATGCCTGCCCCACCTGAGCAGTCTCCTACCCCTTCCATACATGAGGATCGTCCATCAACTGCTCCTTCTACAAGTCAACGACACACATTGGGCTTCCACGAACGCAGAAAGGATCCAGTTGATGATGTTGATGAGGATAATTCTGGCGCTGGCCGCATCCGTCGTGCTCATACGTTGCGTAAGGCTGTGGATACTGATGTTCCTGCAATCGAGTCCTCTATTGGCAATTCTAACGGTGAACACGCTGCTGACGCTTTAATATCAGCTCTTCCTATGCCTTCACAGCCTTCTGGCAACCGCTTTATCCTTTAAAACCTAACGTCTTTTTTTTCACTTTATTACAAATCCATACTTGTCATTATCTATGTTTTTTTTTATTTGAAAACTTTGGCTTAACTAACTATCTTGCTTCCATACATCCGAAAAGGAAAATTAATGATAGTTGTTTAGAAAGCATAATCATAATATGGTGTAACTTGCACTGCTCTTTGCGGGGTTTATCTAACTATTTCTATTTGTATATAAGAAAAAAATTGTTATAATGTTTTTATGCGTTTCTAGCTATGGTTTGGCTACTCGACTGACCGTGGTTAAAAACTAGATTAAATGAGTGAATACGCGATAACCGATAAGCTTTAGTTATATTGCTTAAATAATTGTTTTTTTTTATGTATATAAATGTTAAATGTATTTTGAAGCTCAGAGTTTTTTTTTTTTTTCACAGAAAAAAATAAGGCAAAGTTATTTTGAAAATAAAATTTTACTTGGTTAGTGTTATCTATTGTAAATAATAATGTTTCTTTAACCCTAAAGTTGCAGTGGATCTTTGTACAAACTTTTTTTTTTTTTTTACTATCCAAGTCATTGGAACTTTGTTGTTGTTTTAAACTTTCAGCACATTTTTTTTTTTTTTTTAAGTTTAGGTAAGAAAAAAATTCTATAACGTTTTTAGAGCAAAAGTTGATATGTTCCTTGCTTAAAAACTACAAAACCCCACCGAGAACCAGAAGAAAAACTACTACAAGAAGTAACTTTCCTACCAACAACATTTGAGATAACAACCACTGCAAAATTTAGAAATGAGACTACTTGTTTTTTTTTAAATTTTTAATTCAGTTGAAAAATTGTCACCAAAAAGTTTATGGAATAAAGTTGAAATTATGATTGTTGCAAATAAAATAGTAAGCTAGTGCTACAAATCTGTTCTTTATAAAGGTAGAACTTTCTAAAATTATCAATGATAAGTATTTTGGATGCAGTTTTTTTCTATGCGGCCATGTTTATTGCATCAGTTACACAGTCGCTTATGTACGTGGCTTTTTAACCACAAGACAAATTTCTACATGTTTAAAACACTGAGAATATAATAAAAAAAGTGTTTATAGTTACCAGTTGATTAAAAAAAAGGCATCAATAATAGATTATAATTTACGTTTGTTATCTTTCTTACAAGGTCTTTTGAAACAAAAAGGAAAATGGTTTTTAGTGGTTTTATTTATTTTATAACTTTCTATATAATATGACAGGTATTAAAAAATGTGTAAATTTATAGTTATTTTAACGCGTTTAGATGTCTTCTAAAAGATAATCAATCTGTTCGTCAGTTGGCTTTGAAGGTCTCCACCATGTGTCAGCAGTATGGGTATGTGCGACAAGTGAGTGAACCATTGTGTTTTAAAATAAAACCTTGTAGAATACGCTTGACAAAAACGCAGATGGTAATAATTTGTAGATTATAAAAGTGTATGTTAAATGCTTGTGTGGCTATGGAGTATCTTGTAATTGATGGTTTGGTTTTGGAAAAAAAAAAAAAAAAGTGTTTTTACAGACTTTCCATCTGTCTTTATATACTATTTTTTTGTTTGTATTCGTCATTTTATCTTTCTTCTTCTGCACACACTTGGACGCCATGTAAAGATGAAAAATGAAAACAGGTGTGTAATCGGAAAAAGTGTACTATGCCGTACAAAGCAAAATGACCGTCTTGCTTCAACAGGTTACTTGCATGCATTGGCTTAATTCTATTTCTTTTTTTTTTAGGCCCTCAAAAAAAAAAAAAGTAAAAGTGTCATAACATACCCATTTCACTTTGTTGAATTTGTCTAAAAGAAACTAGTGCTGGTGTCTTTCTACTTTTCGGTCTCTTTTATTTTTATGTCTTGTGAGAATCCATGCATATCATCCGTGGCAAATGCAAAAAGAGGATTTACGTGCCAAAAAAAAAAAAGACTCCCGTGTTGGATAATGTGGCGAGTACTTTAAATGAGAATAACTAGCATACAATAAACGTCAAAGAAAAACTTTTCATTGCCAATGATACCAGAAAGGCGATTATTTATTTTTTTCTGCGGGTTGATTGCCGAATCTATTTCACTTATGCAGATATCCGAGCAAGTCATCTGAGCATTGATATGGCTCGGAAAAACATCGGGACACACGTTGTATTTTTGACAAGCGAAACACACACGCATCTTTTTTATGTAACTACACCCTCTCTCTCATTTGTTATGCATCATGTTGGCAAGAATCTTGCTAAAGCCGCTCATTTACATTGCGCAACAATACCATTATCAAATCCAACGCCGTTTCTCTTTAACAGGAATTATAATATATTATATAAAATAGAAACAAATGCAAAAGTACGCTACAGGTATTCTATTCGTAGAATCAGCGAGTGTCGTGATATGTTAAGCATTTATGTGTAAAAAAGTAATTGTCTTTTTATTCTAATTCCACGTGCATATCTATTACAAATGTGATAACTTTAACTAAAAAACGAGACTTTATTTCTCGACAAGGAGATCATTTAGCTGCTGCCATCTCGGTACTGCCTTTTTATCCTTGGCCAGCCTTAGCATACATCTAACAAAGACTATTAATAAAAATTCTAGCATTTGCCTTTGAGCATCAGATATTGCTCAAAGCACGGTGAGCTTAGTCGCTCCCTGGTTTAATTGCAACATATTCTTGTCTTTGCAAGATGCGGATAGTTGAGCTTGTATTGCTCGACAAATTCGGCAATTACATCTTTTGGTATTTGAAAAGCGTGGACTTTTGAAATAGAAGGAATGGCCAAACACAGGCGCTTAAACGCATTTATGTTGATGACACTCTCCCTGTCATAAGCGCTAAACTGTAGTGATAGAATTGACAAGGTTTTGCTTATAGGTTTCACCCAAATATTTTGCTGTTCCGCTGTTTCAGAAGCATGTTTATTGTCTGAAAGTATCTCAGTTTGACTCAGACATATGCGCAGATACTCAAGACTAGGCAGTCTAGATATTAGGCTAATTGCCTTATTAATGTCTATTGATGGCAAAATCCGTAGCTCTGTCAATCTAGAAAGCGCAATCTCGTCAAGCATGGAGATTGCAGATCTCCGTAGTACATTGATCTTAACAACCACATTTACCTTGGAGCTGCTCGACAGCAACTCAATAGCACAAAGCTCATTAGTGTCTAGTATATGTTCGTCAATTGAAACATCCAACACAAGATTCTTTGCTTGGGGAACCTTTTCAACAACTACGTAATCGATTGCTTTTTTTGTGCCCACCAACTCGACCAGATCCATATTTGAGCCAAACCTTCCATAAAGCAGAGCAGGGTAATGATCTACGATGCCCTGCATGCGCAGTTTTTTAATTGCAGGAAAATAGTGTGTACAGCTTTTTACGGCAGCATTTATTTTCTTGTCAATCAACACATCCTTGACATTGTACCAGTCATATTTTACATCTAGATCACGCAAATTCCTGAATACGACTGTTTGATTATTTGTGGACCATGTAAAATCAATTGGCACATTTTCCATTCGTAGAAATACCAGCGACTCGGCATAGACATACGGTAGATAGCGTACACTCTCATTGTTAATTGTAATTATAAGATGCGTAAGATTATCAAAGTTTTGCAGCTCAGGCATAACAATAACTTTATTCCGGATTATCATGCGTTCAAGCCGTCCAGAATACGCAGCTGTCAGTAATCCATAAAAGCTTTCAAAAAATGGGCCACCACACAAACCATGAGCATCAAGCCTTGTTATATGTGGCGCTAGCTTGTGTATGCGACCTACCACTTTGCGTAAAAATATCATGTCAACTCTCTTGCTAGCGGTTTGATTTAGAAAAACACTACTGGTATCGCTGACCCACAAATCTAGCGATTTGACAGACTTTAGGCTGTTTGAATTTTCTGACATGCAATCGACTATACTAGATAATCCAAGAATCAGATTTTTGCTGTACGTTAATCTCAATTTCAAGTGCTTAACAAAGTGCTCTTTGTTTGCGGCTGCAATAATTCTTGCATTTGATTTTATACATTCTTGTGGATTCTCTTCTATTATAGTATCGCTTTTCTCGTCAAATAAAATTTGAATAGAGCGGTAGACTGTTGGAATGCCTGCACTTCGCCACTTTTTACATACGGATATTTGCACTGGGTTATTTGTGTGGCTCGATCCAGCATACTGAATAATAGGAATAATGATATCTTCAGGAAGATCGTTAATATGCATTGTTATTTCTATACTATAATAAAAATGGGTTTTAGAAAATAAGAATTAAAGAAAAGCTAGTTAGCTAAGGTTTTGTCGCACGATATCTCCTGGTCTTTAAGAAACAGATAGAAGCAGACATGCTTTTTTTAAGTTTTCTTTTTTAATTTATGTCTACAAAAAAAATTCAAATGAAATCGCAAAAAAAAAAAAAAAGATATCCCTTCAAAGGCTTTTCACTCACAAAATACTCTTACAAACGGTCTTTCCGGCTTATTAGAGAATTTTGTGCCTCTAAAAGAGAAAACTGAATGTCAGTCAAGTGCGGATATCGAAACTTATACCGTTTAACAAAGCTATTAATGTGCTTTTTGTCGATTTGACAAGCATCAAACTTTTTAAGTAATGGAAGCCGCAAACTAAGATATTTTAACATAGCAATTCCAAGCTTCTGAAACTCAGAATCATAACTGTAGTTTATGTTAATAAACATAATACTAGAGTTTAGTGGCCCTACATTTTCTAGGTCAAACACGCAAGTCTCTGTGTTGTCTACCGAGGCATTGTATATACAAAGTGTATGTAAGTTGGTCAAATTGTTTATAATGGATAACAGGGTTATGGCGTCTACTTGCACGTTAGTGTATAGGCGTGTTAAGCTTGGACATGTAAATTTCTTAGGCAAGCAAAGCGAGCCACTCATAAAATTAGTTATTGTGGTACTTGCTCTGCATGCCCTGCAAGTTGCCAAGTTAATTGCAGCAATAGTTTCTATATCAAGCGGCGCATCATTAATCATCAAATCCATAGACAGATTTTTTATCTTGGGCATTTTTACATTGCATAATAGAAAAGCTGTTTCTCTCAAGCCGGAAATATTGACATAATCAATTGAGGCGGAAAATAGACTGTGTTGTAAAATTGGACATCGGCTTTTAACTCCGCAGATAGACAGATGCTTTAGTTTTAAAAAATGTAAAAATGGTTTCTGAAGTTTCATATTTTCAGTAAAACTTGTGCTTGAACCGTTAACGTATGTTATATTTAGAGCCTCTAAATTTGTGAAAACAACTGTTTTGCTATTTTTATGGTTGCAATGTAAGGACCAATTATAATCAATAGGTAGATTTTTTAAGCTTAAATGACGAAGAGAATTGGATGATACATTTAAAAAGCGATAATATGTTTCTCCTAGATAAACAGCACTCAAATGTGTAACTTTTTTAAATAAATCCTCACTAGAAACATTCAAGGAGCACGTACTATAAATTCTTTGTAGTTGCTGTGCATATGCTGTAACCAGTTTTTTATAAAATAACTTCATAAAACTGTCTACAAAAATTCCTTGAGTGCACAATGCAATAACATTGGGAAACATTTGCACAAATGTTTCGGCCAACTTTTCAATCTTTGCTTTTAGTGGCTGCAGCGTAGATTCATTGCCTTCAAACACAACCATGCCTCGAATTGGTAGAATTGTTATTTTTCTTACAAAAGGAAATAATACCAATAGCTTTTTAAATACATTGAGACACTCATACAGACAATCAATAGGGTTTAGTAGATAATCTAGCTCAATATCTATGTGCCTTATACACTGCGCACGATTTGATGATATAATTAAATTTGCGTTTGATGTCAAGAATACCTTGTCGCGAATAGCACAGGATATCCAAAGCCTTTTACACGCTAACTGAAGAGTAATACGACGCCATTTTCTGTTTACGGCAACCAGCGTCTCCCATTTATCTAAATTGTAGCCGTAGTAAAATGTGGTATGTTTTAATATCAAATAAAGTATATCATCAGGCAACAGAGTAATGTTCATAGTTTGATAGTATAAATAATTTTTTTAGCCAGTTTTCAATTAAAAAGAAAAAGCTACACCAAGCCAATAAACCAAAGCTATTTAAAATTAAAGATGCCATAGCAGAAATTCCATAAAAGGCGTCTTGGCAGAAACTTTGTTTCAAAGAGTTAGAGATTTGCTTAGTTAAAAGCAAAAGAAAGAATGAATTTTTTTAAAAGATAATTTTATAATTAAATGGTTTAAAAACATAATTATACACTACAAGACTAAATCAAGCAAACACATATTGCGGCAAGAAGGCCGACTTATTAATAAAAAAGTAGTTTTATGTTTTAAAGTTATTTATAATAGTAAAGAAACATTCACAAAACTAGCAGGAAACTGTACTCCTTTTTATAGTGCTAGAACCGTACTACTAGATGTGCAAATAATGCCATTCTCGTTGTATCTGTTCAATCTCATCTTGCGCTTGCTTTCTCATGAAGTCTATCATCGTCGTCATCATTGTTTGGCTTGATCTAGTTCATGGTCATGTCCGTGAGCCATTTGGCTCCCGCAACAAATTCGCCTGGCCTTGAACAAATCAACCATTTAATGAAAATGAGAGATGACTTGTGGTGTTAGATGGATTGACGTGTGAGACTGGATCTTCACGGCTTGGTGTTGTTGCAGGACCGTTGTTTGAACTAGATGGTTCAATAGTTCCTTGATCATTAATCTGTGC